>SAUE01000799.1:20831-31968 GCA_009724625.1 Deladenus siricidicola
ATTTGATATCAACAAATTCTCAAAGTCTTAGGAATCGAGCAAAAAAAGAATTATCAAATTTTGTTGAAAAATAAAAAAGTTATAGCAAAAACAAATTTGGCAGCCAATTTGGGCCACCCTGTACATTACCCGCGGAGAGTATCATGAATAAAGCGGAAACCGCAAACGACAGCGGATAACATGTGTTCTGACCCATGCAAGATTGTGCTAAAACATTGTTTAGTAATGCAACAAAAAATAAATTATAATATTTTTTCTACGAACCTCTCATTAACGGCAGAAAAATAGACGAAATAATCATTCCCGCATTGATAGCCGCATAATACATTGAGAAGAAGATGCCGACCATTAGAGCCTGATGCGACTCGAATTGATCGCCGCCGAAGGAGGGCAAGCACGCGATTATGCCGCCCATGCTGACCACGATCACCGCCGTGCCGAGCAGATCGCCCCACGGATGAATGGGATGACCGCGGGGGTAAAAGGACGCCAATGTCATTATTACTTTTCCGCCGCAATAAAATATTGTTGCATAAAGAATCGTGCTAAATATAATAGGAATGGTTAACAATCGTGTAAATATATACAAAAATTATGTTAATATGGTTTAATTTTTAAAAATATTTGAAAAATCTTCTCAATGTAATATGCTATTTTATGTATTTTGTTTTTTTTCTATATTCCTATTTATTCTTTGGCTTATGTATATTAATTTTCTTCTTACTTTTTTTCTTTATTTTCCTTTCTATTTTTGTCTTTTCATCATTTTTCCTGTTCCTGATTTATTTTTTGTTTTAGTGTCACTCTTTCTTAGTGCCTTGGTTATAAAAGTTTACCGAAATTTACCGATGTATCCATCGGCGAGGAATGAGCCCAGTAGCGGCGTCAATCCACCACACACCAAATAAAGGCTAAAATATACGGTTGTATTGCTTTCAGATAGTCCGACAATATTCATCAAGTAAAGCATAAGTACGGCTAAAAATAATTTGAAATTTCTACATTGCATAATTGTGATATTTTTGAAGAACCTCCGAGATCGGCGAACTTTTGAAAAAATTCGTTCGCGACAATGAGAATTGTACACTTGGGCCAAACCCTCCATATTTCACGCCACGTTTCCGCCATTGGCAGGGGGTCGCCGCCAGCTACACTAAGGATTGCCATTCTTTTCGCGTTTCAATTCTCTATCTAAAACGGAAACACGTGCAATATCATATGTGTATGTACATATGAACTTATGCAATGTATTTGCATTTTTATTATTTGGTAGAGAAAAAATATTTGTGTGAAATTGATTTTACCTTTAATTACAACAAAAAATGTGATTAAAAATAATAAGTTGTTCCAAAAATATTGTCTGTAGCTTCACTGAGGTTATTGTAGCCGGTCCCATAGTGGCTCTACCAAAACCGATTAAAATACCGACAACACCTTAGTGCAATTTCATTGACGATCTAACACACACTGAAGCTCCAATCAAGTTTCAATGTTTTTGAAACAACCTAATATAAAACAAAATAATAATAATAATAAAATTTAAAAAATAACATAAATATGCAAATCATTTTTGAGCTTAGAATGCACGTAAATAACGATGCAAATACCATAAAATTATTGAAAGTTTTTTAGAATAGAACAGTTAAAATATTATCGATTATTTATCGAAAAGTTATTCCTTATTTTATTTTCTTTCTTACGATTTTTGTTTATTTTGCACTTAACTTTGCTGAACGAAAGTAATGTTTTAATTAAAATTGATATTGTGAATTTCCGCTTTTGAAATTTTTACCGATAATTTCAAAAAATTATTTTTAGAAAATGGCTAGTTTTTGTTTAATTAAATATTAATTTTACACGGTTTATTTATTTTTGAATTTTTTCACTTTTTGTTAATAAAATTTTATCTCATATTTTTTATTTATATATAACAATAAAACAAAAAAAATATATAAACAAAAAATGGCAATATCACAAAATAATTTTTTGTTGCAAAATTCAACACACGTTTATGGAAAAGTCAATTGAAAAATTGCGCAGTTCTTTGAAATTATGTCAAATTCACACAAAACACAAGATCAAGTTCAGGAATTGTACAGTCAAAGCAGGCAGTGTACAAGTTCATTAATTGTAGAGTCAAATCAGAAATTGTACAGTCAAAGCATTTGAATACCCTGCAATACTCTCGAAAAAAGGCAGAATAATCACACATTTGCTTTAAAGCTGCGCGTTCCACGGATCATCCCCCTTTGATTCAAAGCCGTGATTGTCAAATTCGTTGGTGCGCCGCTTCTTCAGCTCGTTGTCCGCAACAATCGCGGGAGCCGTTTGCGGATACGGTAGCGGGACGAGCGTGGAGTGACGGTGGGATCGTCGCCGTTTCCGCATCGCTTCCTCGTCTTCGCCCTCCTCCCAGAATTCGTCGTCGTTGTCGCTAGACGTGTCGCGGTACTCGTAGTAGTAGATGGACAACAGTGCAAAAATCACGGTGACCACCAGCATTGCACCTTAAAATGCGTTTTTTAAGTGGACCACCGACTGACACACGAGAAAAAGTCAATGTCACCAATTTTGATGAAATTATAGCAGAATTGTGGCAGCTTATTCTGAAAATTTCAGAGTTTTTGGCAAAGAACTTTCCTAAATATGGCTCGTCAAAGTTGGCCACCCGAATTTCTTAGTAAGGCTGCTATATTTTATGATTTCAGCCAAATCAGTGACGTCGACTTTTTCCGAAAATCAAATGCTTTTTAACAATTTTAGTTATATTTATAGAAGTTTAGCTTGTCATACCTGAATATATGAGAGATTGCGCGGCGAGGTCCTTAAAGTCGATCAGAGCAACGAAAACGATAATCAGGTCACCGACAGACACGGTCAGGAACCAAAGGGCTTGCACTAAGGACTTCATCGATTTGCCTGACTAAAAACGATGTATGTATTACTAATGATTATGTATATAACATAATACAATTAAACACATTAAAAAATTTTCTCGCGAATTCTTCTTTTTCAATCAAAAACTATAATGACCTGAGAATAAGAGAATTCGTATCCGGTAACAGAGAAGAGAATTTCCGCAGCCGTGATCACTGCAATTTGCGGAATTTGCCATAGAATTGAGACGGAGTTGTCGGGTACAACGCGAAACACACGCTTCTCGGCCTTAATTGGTTGAATTAATTTTTAAAGTTATTTAAAAAACATTCCATTAAAGTTATTGAAAAAAAAACATTCCATTAAGAATTTATTGTAGAATTTAAATAAATGATAGTTTCTTTATTGCAATTCTTATAATAAATACAGAAATCAAAATGAGATCGAAATCTAAATGATTGAGATTGGATTCATGGATTTTAAGAATTTTTGATAAAATTTAGACAAATATTACAATATATAATTCTAAATCCTTCTGCAAAGCTAAGCGAATGCAAGAATGGGTAATATGTATATGTACAATAATAGATGTAATACATATACAATACCAGATGATATGTACAATTTCATAGATTTAAACAAATACAAATTTGTCAAATTTTTATCCGGCGATTTTGATAATGTTGCAACATTCAATCTTGGTTTTTTATTGATCATTGCAAAAGTATGCCTAATGACAACTTCAAATGCTAATATAACAAAAAAATAAATATGACAAATCCATAATTAAATACTTTTAATGTCCATATATTTAATATGTGTTGTATGTAATATACATATAACTTTTTTGTGTACCTATACATATGATGAACAGAAGTCAGTGTGCCTACGTTCAGACAAAATCTAAACACTGATACTATTGCAGATATTCCTAGAACCCATTTTATAAAAATCATGGCAAGCCTTAACAATCAGTACGAATTTTCAGGCTTGGTTCCGCAAAAACCAATTTTTCCAAAACACCGACATCCTCGTCGCGAGAAACTGAAATTGCGCCATAGTCGAGTGACTTCCGAAATTTCTTGCTGAACAAATGCTCTGTTGAGTCCGAGAGGCTATCGTCGTCGCTGTCGTCGTCGTCATCGTCACCATCGTAAGCCTCTCGATATTCAAAGTAGAAAATTGCTAGCAGCGCAAACACGATTATCACTGCTAGCATTGCAGCTGAAAAACAATTCATAACTGATTTCCAATAGTCGTTAAAACTTGTGCCAAAAGGTTGCAAACCTGCGTAAACCAGAAATTGAATTACGGAGCTTTTGAAGTCCAACAGAACAACAACGATAATAATCATATCGCCTACGGCATTCGCGAAATGAAAAATTGCTAATGCCATGGTTTTCATTGTTTTTGGCGCCTGAAATAAATCAAATTATTTATTATTGAATTTTTAACTGTTATGTTATGTAGTTTAAGAAAAAAAAATTGCAAAAGTTTCATCTTTGTGCAAATTTGCAAACGTTTGCACTTCTATCGCAATAATATTCTTACATTCTTGACAACATTTCTGGCAATTGATTATTTTATGGCCTATTTATGAATTATTTATTTCCCTGTCGATAACAAATTTGCAATATGAGCACAATGAATGATCATATATTAAAAAATCAGACCTGTGAGTACGTGAACTGATAACTGGTCGTCGATATAAGAATCTCCGCGGCCGTGATTATGGAAACTTGTGGTAATTGCCAGAAAATTGAGATGGAATTATCTGGCACAACTTGAAAAGTGTGCTTGCGCGGCTAAATGACAGCTTCATTCCGAATAAGCTCGAAATGACTTTGACAATTTTTTGTATTCATAGAGAGGCAATCTTGTAAGAAAGTGCACCAGATAAAATGCATACATAGTACAACGAAGAAGGAATAATAATATTTACAAAAAACGATACATAATTGTGATAAAATTTTGTATGTATAAGAAAATATTACATCAAATATGGTAAAAATTATTGTTGATGAAAATCACAAACATTTTAGTAAAATTAATAAGCTAAAAATTAATAAACGAAATTAAACAAATACAAAATATATTAATGTTCCATTAAATAATTCGCATTTTAATTCTATTTTTAATTTTACATAAATTATTACCTTATCCACCAGACCCGTCACAATAAGCACATAAACGCCGCCCTGCGCGTGATTGTCCATGATGATTGGTGTAGAGCCAATTTGTATTTGTGAAGCCTCCATACTTTTTGAAATCACCTCTTCGGCGCTCGAATAGACGTAGTATAGGCGCCATCTAAAATGAATATTATCAAAAATTAGTAACTGATTTTCGATTGTTTTGTTTTTCGTTTACACCCGACGGATTATCACGGATTTTATGTTATGTGTACATATTTTAATGAAATATCTTAATAAATTTTTTAATAGTTTTTACTTTTTTATACATACATATACATACATCTAATTTCACTTACGTTCCCGGACGAATAGGCCTAAACTTGTGAATGGATGTGTTCAAGGTGGAATTTACGCCACCCTCGAGCGTATACGGCATTGAATCCGCTTCGTTAGCGTTGAAGAAATAAAAATCTTCACCGCGCTGTGGATTACACGGAAAGTCGACTGTAGTCGAGTTGTCCGTAATGCTATCCGCCGCATGTGGATGAACACGACAAAGTGCAAGATTTGTTTGAAAAGTTTCGTTTGTAAATGCTGCGCTTATCCTAAAAAAATATCGATTGTGAATCGGTTCTTTTTTACGTACAATATGTTCTGTTTTCACTTATTTTTAATTCTCGCTTATTTTTAAATCAATCAAATCTTTATTGTATTTATCATGTATATTCTTTAAAATTTAAAACTAACGAAAGACTGAATTCGCCAGTGCCAAGTGTTGGCTTTGCGGGATTTGTTTTGGCAATAAATGTGCCCATTTGACCGACGTAAATATAATGAATTTGTTCACTTTCCACCTCATACGTAACCGACGTCGGTAAATTATTGGCGACCGCGTTACATTCCGACGCATTTCCAATGTATTCTATGGACCATTGAACATTGCCAGAACTCACTTGGAAAAGCTCTTTGCGCTGTGTGAGTTGATTATTCACTAACGACTAAAAAATATTGAAAGTTTCTAATCGTTTCGATAAGTACAAAGAATCGATAAGTGTATAAGAATATGTATTTAGCATCTATATTTTTCGTATTTTTTGTTATGCTGCAATCTATTTGTCGTATGTGAATTGCTTATCTTCTATCTTCTCTTTATTTACTATTTTATAAAAGTATATACTTTTATAAAATAGTAAATAAAGAGACATATTTCCTTATTTCCATGTCATACACACCCACACACCCACACACCCACACACCCACACACCCACACACCCACACACACACACACACACACACACACACTCTCTCTCTCTCTCTCTCTCTCTCTCTCCCCTGTTTCCTTTTCCATCTCTCTTTCGCTTTTATTTCACTCTTTATTTATCTTTATATTTTCTGCTTTACTTTTTTCTTTAAATGTCTCACCGAATCGCTATGGACAAATCGGTAATCAACAGGAACTCCGTCATCGCTATATAAAGTCACATTCAAATCACAATTATCGAACGTGTTCACTACGGAAACAAAAGATTGTCCTGGCGTTGGCAGTTCTGGCAGTGTTGTCTGAAAAGTAGAGTCAATGCAAATGTAAATAAAGTTTGAGTATTCTAAAAGCATTCCTTTTTGAACGATTAACTTTCTAGTCAATGCAACTTTAGCTCTGAATAATTAATTACATTGACTTTCAGTTGAAGAATCGCAGATACGACAAACGCCATTGAAGCAACAACGCCTCCGGCAACCATCTTCTTTAGCGGACTAAAGTTTTATTGGTACATAAACACATTTGTGCGTTCAGTAAAATAACGATAAAAACAATACGTTAATTTGCAGAATTTAGAGCATATTGGATAGAGAAACGACTCGAACAACGCAATAAAGACGAGAATCAACACCGGATTGATGAATTGCATTTGGTCGGGCAAGAAGAGAATGTCGCCCCAAATTCGACAATCCATCTGGATTGACTGTATCAACCACACGGAATACTGTTGATCGTATAGCGCCCAGAACATCGGAATCGGCAAATACATGACAAGAATTCGCAATAGCGCTTTTATGTCGTCGATAAAACGTTGCTAAAGGAGAAAAAGTTTGTAAAACAATGTGAATAAGTCTTTTGGTTCTTTTATGATATCGGGAATTTTTAATGGTATTTTTATGCTTTCTGGCAATTTAAAATGTTTTTTACTGATTTTGTTGTTTTTGTGAAGTTTTCGACATTTTCAGAGGGTGGGCGAGGTATATGTAGCGACCCCACACGTCGTGTGCAATTGGGGGTGGCATAAGCGAC
The DNA here is from genome assembly GCA_009724625.1 of Deladenus siricidicola. Taxonomy (NCBI): domain Eukaryota; kingdom Metazoa; phylum Nematoda; class Chromadorea; order Rhabditida; family Sphaerulariidae; genus Deladenus; species Deladenus siricidicola. Next base: position 28,134 of record SAUE01000799.1, read on the forward strand.
CCCCAACACGTGTTGAAGTCTCCGAGTCAAATTCTAAGTCTAAGCCAAACTCCGATTTCCCAGCCAGCTTCAACACATGTGAGGGGGGTCTATACCCCATCCCCAATTGCACTTGTTCAGAATTATGTTATAGATGATGCTGATGAAAGTGGAGAACAATAAAATCAGTAAAAACCATTATTAAATTCGAATTCTGCGTGCAACTTAAAAAAATCAATAAAAAAAATTTTGTGGTCCGATATCATAAAAGAATCAGTCTTTTCTAACCCTTTCACACGCCGCGGGATCTCTGCGTCTTCGCTGCAAACTCAAGCATTTCTCTGAAGCTCTGCAATCATGTGTGTCAAAATAGTGGTCCAGCCAATGCTTCTTTGGCGTACAGCTAACTTGCCGATTTTGAATTGCTATCTAAATACTATCTCTATAAGCTACACCATACAATGTTATTAAATTCAAGCTACAATATTATACAACATACAAAATACATAATACATATGTATATATTTACCTTCGTTGTAACAAATACATCGCCGAAAACATTGCCTTCGGGTGGTTGCTTTTTGTAGGAACGACTTCCGACGATAAACAGTACTTAAAATGCGAAAACATACAGTCATACAAATTAACGAAAAGTAACGAATAAAAATTTACTTGATGCAAATATCATGAAGAAGGCAGAGACCGCGAACGATAGCGGAAAACAGCTGTCTTGTCCAAGGCAGGATTGTGCTAAAACAATTAATGTAAAACGTTTATTTCACTTCTCTTATGTTTTTCTGCTTAGAAAAATATGAAAACATTACATCGCAAAATGGGCAACATAATCGTCGAAATCATCGCGCCAGCGTTAATCGCTGCATAAAACAATGAGAAGAAAATTGAGATCATTCGCTCTTCGTACGGCTCGAACTGATCACCGCCAAACGAGGCAACACACGGAACAATACCGCCCATGCCAATGGTAATGATGGAAATGCCTAACAAGTCTCCCCACGGATGCATGTAATGACCGGGTGGGAAAATTGACGCAGCTGCCATCACAATCTTTCCGATGCCGTAGAGGACTGTAGAATACAAAATAGTTCTAAATTTGTTCGGTGATTACAATTAATTTTAGTATCTACATTTATAAAGTATGATTTAGTTCAAGATGAATGAATGAAGGTTGAAAATAATATAATATTCATATTAAACATACAAAGAAAAGTTACCGAAATTTTCCAATATATCCATCTGCCAATATAGAGCCCAGCAGCGGGAAAATGCCACCAAACACAGAATATAAGTTGAAAAATATGTATGTTTGATTCTCGGAAAGTCGAAGTCCGTTCATTAAATAAAGGGTAAGGACGGCTAAAATGCCAAATTTTTAATTTCATTGTATTTTTAAGTAAAGAAATACATTTTACAATTCGTATGTAAAGTGAAAAACTAATTACTTCCTAAGGATGCGAATTTCTGGAAAAATTCGTTTGCCACAATCAGAATTGTGCTCATAGGCCAAGCTTTGTACATTTCCGGCCAAGTTTCCGCCATTTTCGGCTTCTCCTTCGGATCACGTCTCTTCTTGACGCTTCCATTGTATTTCGACACTGCATTATCTGAAAGATAATTTTCTATGCTTTACTAATCTATACATAAACATTTTTTGAATAAGATTCTTAAAATATATATACAGTAGTCATCATAAAAAATGCACCACCTACTAAAATTTCATTTGCGAGCCCGTAACCTCTTTTTTGCTCACAACTTTTTTTAAAGTAGAAATTGGTTTTAGTGTAGTTTTTTGTGCTGAATCCTAATTTTAAAACCCGGAATTGATATCTTTCTAAATGACTTCACAGCAAATTAAGTTAAAAAAAATTGGGTGTCATAAAAAATGCACCACCAATAAAACTTTTATTTTAGACCATGTCAAAGAGAAGTGAAATTGAGAGAGAAAATATTCACGCTGTCGTAAATCGTATTTTTTATGACACCTATTGTATAAGGCTCGCTTAGTCCTAAAAATAGGTAACTAAGAATTTTTGAAACGATACGATTAATACCATACTCATATTTCATACATGCTTTATAAAGTGTATATTTTGTCACACAATTACTTACCTGAATCCGGATATTTGTAATCACCGTTTGACGACGAAATCGTCGGCATTTTTTGCTTCTATTGACGGCAATGAGCCGTAAATTACAGAGATGTTCAATTACCAACAGAAATTTTTGTACTTATCAAAGAGGAGAAAATTTCCCACAATCAGTGCATTATTCTCTACTTCTTTTTACTATCTATCTATCGATGTTCCTGCTTCCTAAAATAAAATAAAAAATAGGTGTGCCTGATTTAAATCATAAACACAGGGTATCAAAAGCTCATATTGTATAATCTACACTACTTAATTGTGTACGATATAATACAATTGGACGCAGTTTTGTTCGCTTTTACTCATTTGTTAACAATTTTTTCTACCTTATCAACATATGAAATAGAAAATTTTGAATGTATTTGGCATTAATTGAACGATATACATCTCAAACATTTTTATCACAAAATGGAGTAGTTAAACGTGCGTCTAGCATAGATAAAAAATAATAAAGTCCTTTGTTCGACAAATTAAATCGGCTAGTAATGCTCATAAATTGCAAAAAAAATTATGGTGAAAACCAAAAATTGCAATAAGGTCAGTACCGATAAGTTTATTTTTTTAATTTTAAGGAACTTTAAACATGCGATTGATCTGTATAAAGTATGTTTCCGTAGTCAGAGAAGTTAGTATATAATAAAAATTGCATTTATTCTGCGACATGCTTCAAAAGAACAACTACAAACACAAAAATTGGCTCAAAATCACAATTTTTTCTGAATTAAAACAATTAATTCGTACTTCTATTGTATAACTTTGTTTTATCAAAGTTTACGTTATTCAGAAGTCAGAATCAGAAACAAGACTACTTATAAACATTAATACTGATAGCAATGCGAGATCATTTTCTAAAAAACCTCTGCATCATTTCCTGAAAAAACACAAGTAAATAAAAAAGTTATTTGTAATTTTTGTAAATGAATCAGTTTTATATATCAGTATAGAATTGTACATGCACATGCTAGAATTTGAATGTGTTTAACAAAACACAAATTGTGCTAGGGTATTTTGCTCTTTGTACCTCATCTAAATGATAAAAATTTTTGATCGATTTTTTTAGAATTTCCTTGTGAAAACGTTACTTAGTATGTTGATTGTTGATTCCCAAATTAAAAGAATTTTTGAAGCGACATGAGGCATGATGAATCAATAAAATAAAATAAAAAATTTATTGCCATAAAGCCCAGTTGTTCCAACAAAAAAATCGCTTCCACTCCCGTGTTCGGATTTTTTTTCAAAAAACCGTCTCTGTCTTCTGGTGCGCAACATTTGACGCGTTTGAAAATATCGTACGTACATACATATCGAACGAGTGAACATACAAGCAACGTTCCATTATGAAAAATAATCAAAAAATTAAGTTCTCGAATAATATACACATATATAGCAAACATATGCATGCTATAAATTCTTTAAAAAAATTGCGGTAGTGACCAGTCGCCTTTCAGATTCAGAGTGAGCATGGCAAATTATCTACTAACCGTTCCAAAACAAAATTCGAAAAAAATCGACAAAAATATCGTAATTCGAGAGAGGTTTTTTACACCCATACCAATTCTAATAATTATAACATACAGGTGCGGCAAAAAAATGTACAGGGTGCGGCAAAAAAATGGCAACTTGTTTAGTAGTAAAATTTTTATTAAACTCTAACAAATTGACCAAAACAACAACAAATAACAATAGTAAGGATC
>SAUE01000801.1:2882-13223 GCA_009724625.1 Deladenus siricidicola
AACACATAAAATACATGTGTCACACAAAAATACACAAAAAATGTATTTATGTCAATTTAATCAAAAATGTATTTTCGTAAAAAAAAAATTTTCAATGTATTTGATGAAAGAAGAAAAAACGCATCAACTGTCTGACTAAAAATGCTTCTCTAACGACGCTCTCCTCATGTCAGTTGTTTTTTTGAGCAGAAAGACAATCACAAAGCGACCGCCAAAAGGGAAAATAAGCTGCAAAATGGGCTATTGCAAATTTGCACTGAAAAAATGCAAATTTGCAAAATCTGATTTCAGATTCTGAAAGCCAGCCACTGAAAACCCCCAAGTAGCGAAATTCAGTTCAGTTCAGCCAATAGCCACTGAGATATGAGTGGAACAAACAGACAAACATCAAACCAACTTTAGTATATAGGATAAGTCGCTTGACGCTCCGGTCTAAAACACCGTAATTCGTGATCATGATCCGTAATTATGCCGTAGCAAAACAAAACATGCAATTTTGAATAAATAAAAGTTTTTGAAAATAAATTTAAAATGGCGCCGATTTTGGCATTGTGCACCAATTTAATGTTCTTTCTCTGCAAAATTTTCCGAATTTCACCAAATTATTCTTTTTTTCAAAAAGGCTGTAAAACATAGCTGACCCCCAAAAGGGGAAGTAGGTACTATAGGTTATAACCTAACGTTAGGGTCTGTTACTTTTTTGCAATTTTTTATATACCAATTGAAAAAGCACCAAAAGCTGGGTCTAATGACGACAATTTTACCCCTAGGAAATAACTATCATTGTAAAACTATGCTTCAAAAAAAACTTTAAAAAATTCCTTTCCTGTCAAAAAGAGCCTAAAGCTCGGGCTTATCCATGGCCAAAAACAGTTGTGACGTTTTATGAAGAAAATGAGGTCAGCCTTAAAATTTTTTACGTTTGCTAGATCACCCCCCCTCGCAATATGATATTGATTTTGCCAGAAATGCCAAAAGTTGATTTTTCGTCCATTATAGTTCAAAAGTCCATTAAAAAAACCAGCGGGCCATACCTGTCCAACCCGCCACACCCCTTCCCCCAATTAGAGGCCTTGGGAAAGTGGGGAAGGGGGATCGAGGTACAATTTGAGAGAAAGGTCCTTGTTTCAAATCACTTTAAAATAACTCGAAATGGTGGTGGAAAATAGCGTTAGAGCTTATAACGCTATCTAGATTTTTCAATTTTTTGATAGCTAAGCTCTTGCTGTGAAAAATTACTAATTTCCATTAATTATCTTTTACTATCAGTTTCCTGAATTGGTCCAGAATTATTTTTAGCACTGCTTTTTGGTTTAAACCATTATTACTTCTGCGGTTTGTCCCCCACCCCCCCCCCAAACCATAGGATTTTTTTCTCAAATTTTGTTTTGAAAATGTTGCCTGTAGGTAATTTGACTGATTCCGATCTGATAAAATTTTTGACGCGCGACGCCGCTACCGTCGCTACCGCGCTGGAGGCACGGTCAGGTGGCGCGTCAAAAAAATGTAGCAAATTTTCCTGGCATATAATACATCAATCGAAAGCGCTTGGCGAGCTGATCTGATAAAAATTTGGGTTCTTTCGGGTTATCGGACCCCAAAAAATTTTTTTATGATTTTTTTTTGGTTTTCCGGGACGGAGAATTCGCATTTAATAATGTTTATTGCTGTTTTTGTCGTTTTTGTGAAGTTTTTGACACTTTCGAGGCATTTTATAACATAATTCTAACAAAACCGATAAATATTTAACAATTAAGCGGGCCAAAACTCGGCGATATCCTGCAAAATGATGTTGAAAGGATCACGACCGTTCAAGAATGTGCGCCACATGTACTCCGCCAGGTAGGACTCCATGAAATCTCGGGCGGTGCCGCTTTGCTTTTTGTTGCGAAATTTGACGCTGCGCCACATTCGCTCCACGGTCTGAGTGTGCGCGCCAATCACCGGATCTACGATGTTGTAATGGTTATTGACGGTCTGCTGGGCAAATCCAGCCGCCTGAATCCCAAACTTCACAAAAACGACAAAAACAGTTCGATTTCTCCTTTTTCGATCGATTAACAGTTCGATCGATTAAATTCGAATTCTCCGTGCCGGAAAACCAAAAAAAATATGAAAAAAATTTTTTTTGGGGTCTGATAACCCGAAAGAACCAAAGTTTGTTGTTTGTGTGCTGTTTTTGACATTTTTACTGGGGTGTGATATATCGACCCCCCAACACGTGCGCAATTGGGTGGGATACCCCCCAACACGTGTTACAGTCCAAGTCAAACTACACGTGTTGGGGGTCACTATATCCCACCCCATTGCACACGTGTTGGGGGGTCGCTATATCCCACCCCAGTAAAAATATCAAAAACAGCACAAAAACAACAAATTTTTATCAGATTCGGAATCAGCGCAACAAATTACCTACTGGGCAACATTTTCAGCACAAAAATCGGAAAAAATTTTCAGAAAAATCCTATTGTTTGGGGGGGGGGACAAACAGCAGAAGTACCATTAATGTTGGATCGCCGTGTATTGTATTTTCTTTTAATCAATTTTTATGTGCACATATAAATTCGTCTTTAAGACAACTAACCAAAAGATTCGCTGTATTTTTTATTTCTCTCATGCTGGCACAAATTCGATTTTTCTTCTTTTGTTGCGCAAAGCCGCTTTTTTGTATCGTCGTCTTATTGCTTTTTGAATACATACTATTGCTAGGCTATTGTCTCGAGAAGATAGTATAAACGACGTTGTTGATTGCATTTTACGATGATATTTTGTATGTGTACAAACCACTGACCTCTACCAAGCATGACAAATATCAACGCTTTCAGTTGATATTTGTCTTTCAGTGTATTGAATTTATATGCACCTATGCATATGCATTTTGTACATATGATAATGTACATAGTCAAGGCGAAGGTAGATGGTGAAATAAAGGAGAAAATCAGATTTCTTATTTTCTCAATTGGTGTGAAGTGCGCAATTTTTGCAGGTGCTTACGCTATACCACTTTTAGAACATATGATTTTTGAAAGATTATACAAATATATCATTTTGTATAAGTAATTGTTCTATATTAATATAAAACACATGTTATCATTTTTTAATTTAAAACACGACATTTTAAACCTATGTTATTACAATATGTGTTATTGTGTCTAAAATGTTTGTTTGTATAGTCATATCCAAATGAAAAAAATGTGCATTTAATAAACGTCCGCGGACGTTTACGCGTCCGCTTAATGTTCCTGACTCCATTAAAAGTTCCAAGATGTTTAAAGTAAAAGTTAAAATAATGCAATCTGATTGTATCAGACGGCTAAGTTTATTTTACGATAAGCTTGAATGGACGCAAATATTGCTTACAGCCAAATATTGTCAAATATTTGCGTCAACGTTAAAACATTAGTTGCATAATTGTAACCAATGGACACCCTCTTCCAAAGATTCAATATTAAAGGAATCCTTCAGGATTACTGGCACTTTCCGTTAGGGTCCCATATGCAAAATTATGTTCATGGGCAAAACTCAAAATTTTTTTACGTAAAAGTCGGGTTTTTGATGTTGTGAAAAACAAATCTGAGAGTGGTGTCATTTGTAAGCGACAAAATATGTTTTTTAGGCACTTCTTCAGTTTCTGAACGATTCCCCCCTGACCAAATTTTTGCTGGTCAACAAAATATTTGAATGTTTTTGAGATTCTCAGAATAGGTGTTATAGGCTGCAAAACGATTCTAAATTACTTTTAGTAACGTCATGGAAAATAAATAAAAGAAAGTTAGACCTAAGTGAAAATTTTGGTCAGAGGGGGAAACTGAAGAAGTACCGTTTTTTATTCAATAGAATTTGAAAGCATATTTTATCCTAGGCTACAATCAAAAAATTTTGATTCTTCCCTTCCCCCCCCCCAATTTTCTGCATGTCCCCTAATAGAACTGCGGCTAAATCGGAGAATTCAGTCACCACATTTTTGGGCCCAAATTGTTTTAAGTTTTCAGACACCCTAAAACCGATAAAGACGGTAATACAGGGTGGTTCAAAAGAAATTTCGTCTCATATCTCAGCTGAAAACAGTTAAAAATCTGAAATTGTAAATGCACCTTCATTTTGTTTTTGAAGCTTGCGCGATTTCATCAAAAACTAATGTTTTTGTTTTTAAAAACCAAAACATCGAAAAACATGCTTCAAATAGATTGCTTTGTAGATTGCATATCTCAGTTTTGGTTTAAAAAATCCCAAATTTCGGAAACTGGATACAATCGTCGAGCAAATTTTTCGTCCAGCGGTTTTCACAATCGGTTTTGTTTCAGCAACGCATCTTTTTTAATGTGTTAATGTAATAAAGTTTGTTTTATAAGTTGACTGTTGCATGCATATTGCATAGGTCGCATTGTTGTGTAATTCATACATAAACTTGATCTAAAGATAACAAAAATCAAAAACAAGCAAAATCAATCCGAAAAGAAAGGGAATGAGATTTCAACCGTTTTTTTGACCGTATTTTGATCTTCACAAAGTGAGCGGCTACGCACAAATTTGACGTTAACTGCGTCGCCGAAATAAAACCGATTATGAAATTCGCTGCAGCGCTGGGCGAAAAATTTGAAGTTTTTAGCCTCGTAATTACGAAATCAAATCTAGTTATCAGTTACGAGAATCATTTATCGTAATTACGCACATTCCTGCACACGAAAGCTTCAGAGTCATTATTTTTTAATGTTTTTTTAGGAAAAAGAATAGCAAAACTTCTGGAAATCGTATTTCATCAATTATTGCTCTGGTTTAGTTCGATCGCGCGGCTAACATCGGAATTATTTATTTTATTAATCATTCATTCCGAAACTTCGAATAAATGTCTAGTAAGTTCTTATTTTAATGTTTCAATATGATATTAATTCCCAAATCATATTTTTCCAAGGCCTACCAAGACCAAACCTCTGGAGGGGATTATCCGTTACTCAGAAAATTGTAAAGTAACGCAATAAAAGTGGGAGAATTGTTGAGTTACGCAAACATTTGGCAGGATAGCGCAAAAAATTTAACTTTTTGGAAGGTGCTTGTTAGATATTAGCTGAAAATACTTAAAACATAACTTCAAATCAACCTAATAATTATAGAAAATGGTCGCAGCATACTGAACGGTTGGCCGCGTTCGCCTAAATGTACATCAGCGACCGGCGAGGAGATTATTTTGGGTAGTGGCTCTTCTTTGAGTGCATCAACTATGTCTCCGATAGCGCATGAGTATAAAAGCGTGAGTGCTGCTGGCGTACCGTGGACCAAAGCGGAGAATCCAGATGGGAAGAAGGTGATTTCAAATGGAATGGCTCGTGTTCATCGTATACTCACCGATGAAGAGATAGCACAGGGTCGACAACCTCGATGGACGGAGCTGGAGGTGCACGGTATGAACACATTCAAAAAAATTCTGGGGTTTAATGTACATTTAATAGGTCGGATACGGAATATCAGCTCAGCGCTGCTGGAGATGCGTTATTTGACAGCGCTTTTCCTCAGTAATAATCTTCTCGCTCGTATTCCACCGGAAATTTCGCAGCTGTGCAATTTGACTGTACTCGATTTATCGTTCAACAAACTCCGGAGCTTACCGTCAGAAATTGGGGACATGATTTCGCTGTGCCATCTTTTCCTCAATTCAAACCAAATTCGCGTTCTTCCGTATGAATTAGGAAAACTGTTTCGTCTTCAAACATTTGGTAAGTATTTCTCATATAGTGAAAAAGGTTTTTGACATTTTATTTATTTTAGTTGAAAAAGTTGGCAAATGTTAATATTTATTTATGCGCCTAGTTTTAAATAGTTTGACAGCACTTCAGATTCGCTAATACAATAATTTTTTTCAAGTATAAAAGTTGTTTGTCAAAAATTTTACGTTGGTTTTCTTTGATTTTCTTATATGTGTGAAAGTTATGATTTTTGGTAAATTTGTAAAAGCTTTCAATTTTTGAAATTTTGAGATTCTGAAAATTTTTGATTTTTGGAGTTGCAAGGCTCATATACATATATCATATATACTAGTGGAAATGCATTTATATAAGCTTCCATTTTTCAGTTTTTAAGAAGAAAAAACAAGACATTTTAAAATTTGTTTTATAGAATATACCATTTTATCACAATATCAGCCAAAATTTGATTTTAATTTGGAAATGCTTTTGTGCATATTACTCTTGTTTCAGCTTATAAATTAAAACTCAGCAAAAAATAACAATGGTTTATTTGTTGGGGAAGGTGTGGTCTGAGCATTTTTTATGGTATTAGATATTCAATTACGTTATGATTTTTTTGAAAAGTCAAATGCAGAACATTAGCCAAAGTTTTAAATTGATGTGAAGTTAGATGTGAATCTATGAATATCGCTAGGAATTTTCCATGGAGGTGGAAATTTAACCAAAAGTTTTTTCATTGTGGAAAGAGGATTTCCAAAATTTCAATTATTACAATGAAAACAATTAAAATTCTGTATAAGAGCAGTGACGAGCTCAGAAATTTTTCGTTTAGGACAAGAGACAAAATGTAGAAAATGGCTTTTGGAACGCTTTTGACAAGTTGTTCTTTTTTGACGCAAAAAATCTTTGAAAATTTCTATCAGAATTATTTAAACTACCTAATATATGTGCGTTTTTTTGTAGTTGTTTTATTTTCCTGTTGTTATTAATGCCTTTATTTTTAGCTCTTCAACAAAATCCACTTTCACCGGAAATCAGTAAAATATATCATGACATGAATGGCGACAAAAAACTTCTGCAACATTTGCTCGATCATTTAGCGAGTGTGTTTTTGTTATTTAGTAACTTTAATTTATTACAAATTTAACTAAATTAAAATAATTTTTTGTTTTAGTAAACACAGCTCCACCACCTGAGCGGCATTGGATCGTTGTTCGACCTTCAGACCCAGAGAAGCCGATTGGTAATGACTTGATTTAGAATTATTTAATTTTAGATGTTTATTTCAGCGACGTTCACAGTGCTATGCTATAACGTGTTATGTGATAAGTACGCCACTCCAAATCTTTACTCATATTGTCCACAATGGGCCTTGAATTGGGAATATCGAAAGCAGTATATTATTAAGGAGATCTGCCATTACGACGCCGATATTATTACGCTACAGGTCTTTGACTATTGCCATTCTTTTACCATATATGTGATACACGTTGAGCAACGAGTGCTACGACAACGAATATAATTTTTTAGAAAAAAATTAATTAGGAGGAGAAGCAAATCTTCTTTTAGAAAACTTTAATAAGAAAAAATTTTTCCTACAAATTTTAGAACAATTTGTTGAAACATGGTTAAGGTATTTGGTCAAAAAATGGAGCAAATGTATCATAATCAAGGGGGGGGGTTTGGCGGGTGGAGAAAAATTTGAGCAAAGTAAAGGAAAAATACGTATTTTTTATTGCGCGATGGTTTTTTGATAATAAAATAATCATCGCGCACCAAAAATGCGCGATGGTCTTGAAAATCATCGCGCATTTTGCGTAATGTTTTTTAATTAGAATTTGCGCGATGATTATTTTATTATGAAAAAACCATCGCGCAACGAAAATGCGCGATGAATTTTTTTCATTTAATTTTTTGGGAGGCTCGAAAAAAGGCAGAAAATTTTTTCGCGCTTTGCACTATTGTTAGTTTTATACAAAATCTTTAAAGAGATGTGACGCATAATTTTTATTTACTCGGAAATGCGTTAATTTGTTTATTTTATTTGAAAAGCGATTGAAACTCGGTACGAAATTTGCTTATAAAGTCAAAAAACAGGAAAAAAATTTCAAGCACGTTTTGTAAAACCGCGTCTATTCTCGCTATCCGTAACTTTTTGATTTCAAAAACATATTCAAAAGGTGTAGCTCATCTAGAAGATGTAATCCTAGCGATAGACGTAGCGCAGCAAGCAAAAAACATTTTTCTTTTGCACTTTTCAGGTTGTCGAACAAACAACATGTGAAAAGGTAAAAACTGTCAAAAGGGTAAAAATGTCAATTTTTGGACTTGTCATGGTGAAAACTTTTTTTGAAGACTTAATTCAAAAATTCCCTTAACAGAAAGTTTCAAAATTACGTCCGCTAGTGGTGCCAAGAGTTATGGAACGATCGTTTATACATTTCGGAAAAACTAGAGGTGTATTTTTTTCGGTTTTTGGGGTGTTTGGGTCTATAAAAAAGTGATTTTTTGTTGACGATTTATTTTGCGATACGTCGTTGATACAAAATTCTGAATTTCTCTGAAATAAAAACATTTGGACGGCGAAGAAATACGGTGGCAAAAAAAAAAGAGTCAAAAATAAAATAATTTTATAGCGGAAAAATTGAATTAGACATAAAAAATTTCGAATTTAGTTTTACGAGTATTTTTTCCATATGCGCGCTCGTCCGGAAAATTCGCAACTTTGCAAATACGCGCAGCACGAAAATTCCGTTTAGTTTTGTAGGAAGGTCTAAAGTTTTTTTTATATTATAGTAATCATACTTCGGCAAGGGGGGGGGGTCCAAAAAATTTTTTGCGCGATGGTCTAAATTTTCAAACGCTTATATCTCGGCTCACAGACGTCGGGGGGCAAAACTAAGTATGTTTTTGGAACGCTCTCGACGAGCTCTTTCTTTTGGGTACAATACTTCTATAAAAATTTAAAAAACAATTTTCAAAAAAAATTTTTTTGCAAAAGTCAAACAAAAAAATTTTTGCGAATTTTTTGGAAAAGGAAAGAAATTTAACGCATTTCCGAGTAGATAAAAATTATGCGCCACACTTTTTAATTATGCGCCACATTTTTTTTTACGAGTCTCTCAAAAAATTCAATGAAAAAAACCATCGCGCAAAATGCGCGATGGTTTTTTTGATAAGAAAATAATCATCGCGCAAAACCATCGCGCATTTTCGTTGCGCGACGGTTTTTAGATGAGAAAAACTATTGAAAAATTACGCATTTTTCCTTTAATTTTCTCGATTTTTTTTTCTTTTTTCACCCGTCAAAAAATTTTTTTACCTTGGTCTCCCCTTTGGTCATTTTTTGGCCTTTGGCCATTTTGCGCGATGGTTTCTAATTTTTGACCCCGTGCGGCGCGATGGGGGGGGGGAGTCCGCCCCCTTACCCGATAATTTTTTTAATAAGAAACAATCGCACAATTTGCAAAAAAGATTTTTTAAAGAAAAATTTAAGCACATTCAGCGCGTATTTTGTATGTTGATTTTTTTAAATGGAAAACCATAAATTTTATTTTTATATCATCCGCCAAAAATGTTTTTACTTTTGGACATTTTTTGAGTTTTGACGATTTTGCGCGATGGGAATATTTGGATTTGTTTTGCTGAGTTTTTTATTTCTTGATAGAATTTGATGTTTTGTATTGTTAACTTAGATTCAAAAAATATTTACAGGAAGTGGAGACAGAACAATTTCGCCTTTTATTTCAACCAAAATTGGCACCACACGGTTACACAGGAATTTTTTTCCCCAAGTCGCGCTCTAAAACAATGAATGAAGAGGAACGCAAATATGTTGACGGCTGTGCCATATTTTGGAAGTTTAATAAGTAAATTATTTTATATATGTATGTATATTTTTTATTTTTCGTAAAAGCAGTGATTGGAAAAAGTTCATGAACTGAACTTTTTTCACAAAAAACTTTTTTCATAAACCAAAATAGTTCTTGGCAACACGAATTTTTTTCCAGTTCTTGTCGACATAAACTTTTCCGACATTTTATTTTTCAATTCTTATTTTTTCCGTTTAAATTACTCAACGCAATATACTGACAACAAAATTAAATAGTTCCGCTATCGATTGCATTCAAAATACGGCTTTTAGGTCGAATTTTTTTCAGTTTCTCAGCAGCCACGCGTCGTACGTCAAAAATTCTTTCAGATTCGGAATCAGCGCCTAAAATTACTTACTAGGCCACATTTTCAAGGCAAAAATCGATAAAAAAAATTTGGCCAAAAAATTCACGATCGCCAAGAACTAACTTTTGTTTCAGAACTAAAAAAGTTCCGATCGCCAAGAACATTTTTTCGGAATTTCTTCGCTAAGAACTTTTTTCTTGAACCGATTTCGTGTCATGAACTTTTTCCAATCACTGCGTAAAAGCAAGAAATTTATTAAAAATTATAAAGAGCACAAAGTTTTTGAAAGGTTTTATTTTTATAGAAAAGTTTACTTTTTTTTAATTTTTCTAAAAGAGTTTGAAAAAAATTATTTAGGAGTTTGTTAAACAAATCTTTAATTTTATCTAGTACTTTGTTGTTGTATAGCAGGGGTGCTAACATTTACGATTTACGTATTTACGGCTTTTTTGGCCCAAAATTTACGATTTACGAAAAATCG
>SAUE01000066.1:3811-17548 GCA_009724625.1 Deladenus siricidicola
TGCGGATCAGCAGCGTAAATTATATTTTTTTTGCTTTATTTTCTCTTGATATTAGATATTAAATTTGGTTCTTACGTATTATCGGACCCCGAAAAATTACATAAAAAAATTCAGTTGTATCTCCACCACTCGACCAAACGGCAATCTCGCAGGCGTTGGCAGCGCAATACGCGGACTTGTCGCCAAGTGATCGCGCCGTGTTGACACGTCGCATTACCGCGTTGGTGGACGACTTTTACCGCGCGCAAGGTAGGGCGCCGCCGCCGCAATAATACCAAAATTTTCTTCTCCATTTTTTTGCTGTTGACGTCGGGGCCGAACGCGTTTTGTTTAACGTAAATAATTGGGTATTGTTCTGTTTATTTTTTTGTGGTGGCCAATAAATGTATCGACTTAGTGTTTATGTTAGGTTTATCGGAAAGTTGTTACGCTTTTTTTGCTGCGAAATCGTCGGGGGCTGAATGCGTTTTGTTTGACGTAAATAAATTTGTATTCTCTTCAGTTTATTTATTAGTCTATGTATTGACTTAGTGTTTATGTTTGCTGTGAAATCCAGTTTTTATCTCTTCTCCAAATTGCTCGACTGGGGTTAAGATTTTATTTTTAAAATTGCTTTTGATCAAAAAATTCTTACGGTAAAATTAGAGAATATAAAAAAATTTTTTTGACTGTTTTTGGACTTTCTGTGTTTCTACTATAAATTGTATTATTGCAAAAAAAATTTTGAACTTTAAAGAGATTATATATGTTGTTGATGTATCGTGACATTTTTCGAAGAGAGGGGGCAACGTTGGCCACGTCTTCGCTCTCAAAACGAAAGTCATAGTGCGGAAAAAAGGAGAATTTATGATTTTTCGGAAATGAATTAAAAATTATAAAAAAATTCCACTTTGTTTCATAATATTCTTTTCATTTTGATATCATTGAAAACATTTAGCCGAAGCGCGCCAAAAAGAGGAGTTTGGCGCGCTCTACGCGCACTTTCGCCTGCAAATTCGCCGCCACGCGCCGAAAATTTGCAATACTTTGCGTGCGGAATAATCACACGAAAACACATCGCCACATATTTGCCAAAAACAAAGAAGAAAATCCCCGATAATTTGTTTCCATTTGGAGTTTGAATAAATTTGTTGAAATTTTCATTGCTTGAAAAAGCTTTGCAATATAAAATGAAATATGTATGTATGTTCGTGAACACCTTAAAATTTGCAAACTGAACAAAAACTTAAAAAAGAGGCAAAATATGTATAAATATTATTTCAATGTGTAAGTCGAATCGCAATGATCTTCATCAAATCGTCAAAGCAAAACACAAATATATCCACGACAAAAAGTTGAACAGGTTCAAAAATGAATTTGAAAAATTTTTGAACTTATCAAGAATTTTTGCATTTTTTTAATAAAGTAGCAGTCTTGGCGTATTTAGACATTTGGAGTAATTTACAATAGTAGTAGATTTTTTAAATATCGTATTGCGACGATTGCGGCCAACATTTCCGATTGTTCGTTTATTAAAAATGTCCATTTCCATTAACAAAATAAATTTCGGAAAAATCGAAAAACTTTTTTGCTCAAAATCGTTTCAGAACAATTTAGAATACATGAAAAAAGTAGTTCCACATGGACACGCTACGCTTTACTCGCGAGTTCGAAAGGCTGCTTTTTCACTGTCTTAGGCTAAGCCTTAGGAAAGTAATATAAAATTAAAAGAATTGAATATTTTTTAATAAAGGAACAATGGGCTGTAATTGTTTGGGCCGCAATTGTCCGAGACACAATCGGCGGGCCCCAATTGTCGCAGTGTCTCTAAATATGTATGTATCGGAATCAATGTGGTCCATCATGACAAAAAGACACTACCGTTGGCTTCAATTTTTAGACTGGTTTTCAATACATTTTGGTTTAAAAAGCAACGTTTTTTCGGCAAATACGATGTTCGTGTGGCGCACATTAGGATACCAGAGGAGAGGGAGAGACAACGCTTCTACTTTCGACCAATAAAGACACTTCCTTCAATATGTATACTTTATTAAACGAATAAACAGCAAACTTACAATTCTTGAGTACGAGATGAAACAAGAAGAGATTGAAGAGTTGAGGTTGGGAAACGGATACACTAAGGGAACGCCACTGACTTCTAGTTGAAGGAGAACAAAGAGTCCGACTGACTTCGAGCTGATTGGGAGCGAAGAGTGAAGAGAAAAGGGAGAAGGGCTGCATTTGCAGGTTGAAAGGTTTGGCATTATATTAGAAGGTTTGAATGCGAAACTCGCGACGGTTCGCGACAGTTCGTTTTGCCGGATGTTCGTTTAACGAACAAATACGTATGTTTGTTAAATTGATTTTAAAGTTTGCTGTATGTCTGGCTACAAATCCAAAAAGTGTATTACTTTATAAGAAAAATTTTTGACCCACGCCAAAGCGGACGTCCGTTTCTCTCCAGGAAAGCTGTTTTAGCTGCGCTTTGGCTGCTACTATCCTTCATTGGTCGTTTAAAAAGAAATCAAACTTTTTGCAATAAAATTTTCTGTTAAATCCATTAAATGCAAATTTTCATTATATTCATAAAAAATGAAAAGTAAAAATGTAAATTTTATCTGATAGTGTAAAACCTAAAAATTATCACTTTTTTAAATTGAAAATCGTTTCACTTTTTACGATTTGCACTTTGCACTGCTCACTTTACAAAAGCCCAAAAATAAACAATTTATACATTTATCGCTATAACTAACCAATAAATAATTCGCTACAACTTGCTCCAAAACAACCTTATCGACGTCGTTTTATGCGCTGAACACAAAAATGATAATTCTTTTCAGCGGAAACACATACCCGTTAGATTTCGGCCTCCGAATTTCGAAAAACCGCAGGGTGGACTAGGCATGATTTAAAAAAAAATTTTTTTGCTCAAAATCCTTTCAAAACAACTTAAAATACATTAAGAATAGCCTTCAGGCCCCTGTGCGGAGCCTGAGCCTTAGGCGACTGGGCAAGTATCGTAGTATGGAGCCGTAGGCGAGTCTCGTGCACATCATGTTTTATATTCTAGGGAGGTCGGTAAAGCAAAAGTTGAGAATTTTAAAAAGGTTCAAAATTGGATTTATTAAAAATTTTTTAACTTATCGAAAAATTTAATTTATTTTAGTACAATCAGCGCGGTCTTTGAAAATTACAACACTTTTTTAAGTAATTTAATAAATTTTCCAAATATTGGCCTTGATGTGGACTATTATGATAAATTTAAAAGCGGCTCAATCCGATTTTTCAGTCTTTTATCTGAGATTTATAGCACATGTATGTGTAATTAAAAAAAGTGAATCTCGATTGACTGCACTCAAAGACGAAATTTTGTTTGGCAAATGCGGATGTCTGTATACTCAATATATCCCATCATTCCCGAGAATTTAAAGTTTGCAGCAAATTTGTAAAAAATATACAAATTGGCGGCAAAAAAAATTTGCTTGAAAAAAACAAGAAAATTTCGGTTTTGAAAGTAAAGCTCAAACACACACGTGTGATTGGGGTGGCTGTCGCTCGAGCATTTCACAGGCAATTCCAAAAATCCTGCAGTCTATTCAGTTTTTTTAATTTTATGCAAATTTTCTGTTTCACTGAATTAAATTTTCAAAATTTACATGAAAACTGAAAAATTGTAAGTGAAAAGTAAAAAAAGTGAAATTTGAAAAATGAAAATCGAATTTGCTTTAGTTATTTGAGTAAAAAAATGATAAAAATTGATGTTTAATGAAAATTGGTGTAAAAAAATTAAAAAGTGAAAATATTAATCTCGTGACATTTTAATTCCTGTTTCACTAAACATATACCTTGCACTATTGGATAATACAAAAAATAAAAATAACAGGAAAAAAGTAAACCTAACAAAACTTTTTTAGAGCGGAAATTATCTGTGCGGCGTCCAACTATTTCTCTATTTTTAAACCTAGCAGGAATATTATCTTTAAACATTTAATACATATGTATATATAAATTATTTACCCAAAAAATGTTGATTTTTTGTTATAACAAATTTATTGGAAAGTTAAAAAAATAAAGGAAATGTTATGTGAAATTTTCCGAGTAAATTTTTGTAAACTTCACTTTTCAAACAATTTTTTCCATTTTTTAAATTTTCATTGTTAAAACTTTTCACTTTACAGTCTCTGATGATATTTCCAAGGCATCTTAGCTCTCCACCATCTTTTGAACCTAGCAAGAGTATTTTGCTTAAAAAGTAAATATGAATTGAAATATTGTAAAGAAAAAATGTAAAAATTTTCGGAGGAAATCGTGAGATTATTTGGTCGTTGATGTGTGCTATATAGCTATATACATAAACATAGACATAAATATCAGCCAACACAGGCAGAAAGTTGTGGAAAGCAAAAAACACCATGTCAATTTATCGTATTTCCCATTTTTGGAAAAAAAATTTTGACATTAATTTTGCTGTAATAAATTTCTTAGCACAATTCTAACTTATGGATCAAATTCATGGCAGAATTCTAACTTATCAAACTTATGGCACAATTCTAACTTAAATTTCATGGAACAAACTTTTTAGTTCACGATTGATGCAGTCGCGACTGCATCAAGCATGAACCTTCTGATTACCAACACGTAAGCAGTGTTTGGCGAGCTGAAAGAAATTTTTCGAGCGAAATAAAACTTTTTGAGAAATTTCACAAGAAAATCTTTTCACTTAGCCAAACACCGATTACAATCGGCCGTTTGTAAGGTGTGTTGATTTGCGCTGTAATTGTTAAGTAATCCGTCGTTGTAATAGGTGGAATTATTAGGCAATCCGTCGGTGGAATTAGCGTTATCGTCAGTGAACGCTCGCGATTACGATGGCCAGTGATGGAGCTCAACCTCCGCCGCCGGTAGCTGTCGAGGAAGCGAAGACCAATAATAGTGGTTCGAATAAATCAAACAAAGGCGAAAGCAATACCTTAACGCTCACTATTATTGGTGCTATTGTAGCAGTGTTGGTTTTCATTGGCCTGGTATTCGCTTATATATTCATTGGCAAGGATGACGGAGATTCAATTAGCGCGGCAATTTCTACACCTTTCGATTTGATGGAGGTACGTTTTGAATGTTTAAAACAAAATCTAAAATCTGGCACGCTATTTAACATTACGTATGTAATGGAGCTATCTTTAGGTTGAAAGGAAGGGTGTTTACGACAAAACGGCCGTGATCTACAAAGGATTTATTGTTGACAACACGTATTTTGAACCTCCTGAGGAAGATGTTGATATAAACGAGTCGGGCAATTGGTTCAATGGATTTCACCTACCACCGGCAGCAACAGCCGAAAAAACTCAGTCGAATTCGAATGAATCGCCGGCAGTGAAATTGTACCAGCACGGACGGGCGGCTGTATTTTTAAATATTCCTTACGTTAATCCACCGATTGGAAAGCTGGAGTTTGCCATGCCTAAAAAAATGTCGGGCGCGGACTACAAAAAGGTTTTAGATTAAGCTTTTGTAGGAATGCTTTTTTGGAATTATTTGTGATAAGTGGGTTTCAGGCAATTCACCGTGATTTTTGATAAATTTTCAACTCTTAATTTTAAGGAAAAAGTTTCTGGTAAATTGTCCTAACTGGTTTGATTGATATCTAATTTTTTGAGTGATTTTCTCAACCTACTTTAAGCATGTCCACAACAGGAACTTCTTATCTGATAACAAATTTTTATATTTTTAATTAAGGTTGTTGAGCAGCGAGAGTTTAAAAAATTCGGCCATTTCTGCCCGCAGAGTGACGAAAGGCGAGTTGCGTTTTACAAAGCTGCGGAAATGAGGATGAGTTTGGATTGCTTGACGCTCAACGTTTTCACGCCGGCAAACTCGACAGAGGTGGGCTTTTCTTTTATTATTTATATGTTGTAATCTTTGTTGACATAAAATTACTGCATTTTAGGCTTTGAATTAATTTTTTTTCTTAAATGCTTTTAATAAATTCGTAATTTTGGATTCATTTTAAACATGTATAGCAATTGCGCATATTTCACACTTTTACGCTCAGAAGCAACGGCGCGGCCAAGGGGGATTGCTTGGTGTTTTTTAAGTAATTTATGCGATAAAAGATTTGCAAAAAGGTGATCGCCATCAAAGTATTGAAGCTGGAATGTATTTTTTGAGTAATAAAACTAATAGAATGAAAATTAATGTTTTATTTTTTTAGAATTCTAAGCTACCGGTTTATGCGTTAGTTCACGGAGGTTCTCTGACAGACGGTAACGCGGCTGATTACGGCGTTCGCGGTCTAGTAGAGGGTTACGTTAGTAAAGGCATCGTAGTCGTCACTATAAACTATCGTTTAGGGGCATACGGTAAAGAAATTTGGTGTTTGTTAATCCGTTTCTTTCATTATTGTTTGATTTTCTAAGGTTTCTTCAAATTTTCCTCAAATGTGACGGGGAGCAGTCTTCGAGGACTTTATGACCAAATCGAAGCACTCAAATGGATTCAGGAAAATATCGAAATGTTTGGCGGTGATACAAAAAGTGTAACGATTGGCGGATTTTCCGCTGGCGCTTGCTCCGTCGCTCTTCTAGCGCTTGCTGCTATGGATCCGAAAAACAAAAAAAGTTCGTGTTTTTGAGTTTAAATAAATTAAAGAAATTTCAATGACAAAATAAAATTTGAAATTAATTGAAGGAAAGGTAAAAATTATTGGATCAGATATCATGATGTGAATTAACAAAAATTTCGAAATTTCTGCTTTTGCGGACTAACAAAATTTTTAATGAAGAAGGGGGGAGTCTTACAAGAGTAATTTAATAAAGGAAAATTTAAGTTTTACCAGAAAAAATAATTGAGAACATTTTTTGGTCAGAAAATAAAAATTAAAAGAAAATTGCCTCACGAGAATTTTAAGCCATTCTTTGTTATTAATAAAAACATAAAAAAAATTTAGTTTCGCATTTATTCGATAAAGTCATCACACAAAGCGGTGACCTTAGCACATGCAGCGAAGGAAGTTTCATTCCCAGGACTATGGATAAATTCAAAAAAGCGGTTTTTTAACTTATAATGATTATTAAATTTTAATCATTATTTTTCTTTGTTGAATTTTTAGCTCTGCAATGCAGAGGGTGATGTCGACAAATGTGTAAAATCAAAGGAAATGACTAAAATTCTCAAAGTTCAAAACCAGGTAATATCATTCGAAAAAAACTCTAAATAAAAAATGCAAATTTAGCATTATTTACTTTTATTATTTTTCCTGCTCTGCTAACATTTGTTGCTTACGTTACCCATTTCAGAACATTATAAAAATATTTTAGGCACTCCTTTTCGGTGCAGAATTTGATTTTCCTGATGGACTTTTTGATTCAATTATGAGCATGAAGGATCGGGCAGCAAACGATACAGAACCAAAAACAAAGAAATTTTTCATGGGAGTAGATCGAGAGGAGATTGCCGTTTTTGGTATGTTTTTTATGTTCGTTTTTATATACAATTTGTATTATTTATCATAGGTCACTTTTTGCATTCCTTACGAGCTATTGGCTTGCTTGTAAGTTAAATGAATGTACTCTCTAGATAAAGCAATTGGCAAACTTTTTACTCTGCGGGATTACGGTTCTGATTATGTATTGAGTGTTTTAACGTCTCTTCAGACGTTTACACGTAGGTTTTTTTAATATGTTTGCTTAGTGATTTCTGATATAAAATTCAATTTGTTCAAAATATGACGATAATACATTATAATTTATAATGAATTAGCTCCATTAAGCGAGTCTAAAAAATGTAACCGACAATGTTAACAAGTCAAGTGTGATGAATGATTACTTCGAGAACGCCAAGGATAGCCAGACAGAATATTACGCTTCAATGGAGGTAATACATTGATGAAAACATGATTACAGCGTTATTCGGATTACTTGATTTCTAGTTTCTCACCGACTTGTCTTTTGGTAGTTACGCTTTGTGTGATGCGAAATATTTTAAAGGAATAGGCAATGAAATATACTTGTATAAGTTCGAACATCGCGGCGATTTGTTTGTGGGCGATACACGATTTGCTTTCTCTAAGGGTAGGTCAAAATGTTGTAGAAATTATATAGTAAATTGAGATTTTTTGGGAAATCCAACATATAATGGGGGCACAGGGGTCTGACCATCCTTCCCCCCTCATTGCGCCACAATGAGGGGTCAAAAATAAGAAACCATCGCGCAAAATGACTGAAGTCCAAAAAATGTACAGGGACCAATGTTAAAACAAATTGGTGGGTGGAAAAATAAAGGAAAAAATCGAGAAAGATGTATTTTTTCAGCGCGAGGTAGTTTTACGCGTTAATTTTTCGTTAAAAATGATTTTTTCTTTGAATTCTTGGGGAATTGGAAAAAAAATTTTTTCGCGATTAGCGCAAGCATACTTTGCGATTTGCGCAAAAAGTGCCGGGGCCCCTGCATTGTGTGGCCCCCGCATTCGCATTGTGTCTCGTGTCGTACTCGCCGAAAACCGAACAGCCCCTAGCCGTACATTAGCTTTGTTACTCTAAAACAGCGCTACCAACTGCGCCATTCAGGACATATCTTCTACATTTGTTTCATATTAGATTTTTGTAATAATTTGAAAAATGAAATTTATTTTTAGTTGTGCCACACGGTGCTTCGTTCCTCTACGCTGCGCAACCCGAACAAAAGTGGCTTATGCCAGAATTTCTGGGTTCCACTAATCTAGCAAACGAGGTATTCGAATTTTATAATTAAAATGATAGAAACTTCGTTATTAAGCAGGGTGAATGCAGCAAAATTAAATATAGTGAACGATTATATCGAATCAAATAGTTTAGGTCGCAGTCGCTCGAAACATACAAAACGAATTCAGCAACTTTATTCGTGGCGGTAAACCGGGAATTGCTCCAGATGAAGAAAACCCTCTCGCCCATTCCAGCTTGACGAATTCCACTGTTCTTAAACGGGACGGCTTTATGAAAAAATCATCTTATGACATATTGAAAAATTGCGTTATATAATATATATATATTTATATTGAAATATGTGTGTAAGTAGAGTAAACGTCAATAAATTTAATTATGTGAAAAATGAGAATCCCGTAAAAATCTGAAATTTTATGGCTAGGTTTTTAAGAGCCAAATTGTTCGCTGTCCTCTGTGATTCGGTCGAATTTGTAGGATCCTCTGCCGTCCATTTGTAGGGAGTAGTCGTGGTGTTTCCACAGAGATTTTCGGTGCGAAACCGTGAATAGAGTAATGTTGAGCGTATGGCAGCGCCGATAGATGGCGTCCTCGACGTCCGCCGAGACGGCCGATGTGCACTCGTCAAGAATGGCGAACTGCGGCCGGTGGTAGAAGAGGCGCGCCATCTGAAAAAGGATTCGGTAAAATTTGGCGCTTGTTGACGAGTTTTTTTGCTCGAAAATTTTCCCATGGGAAACTGTACAACTAGAGAATGATAACCAAATTTAAATTTTCAACCAACCGCAATTCGCTGCTTCTCTCCACCGCTCAGAACGTCCATCCAGTCCTGCTGACTATCCCAGCCGCCCTCTCGCGTGAGAATATGCGACAATTGAACGTATTCCAGCATGTCCAATAAATCTCCATCGCAAAATCCTTTACGGAACATCTCCTCGGGTTTGTCAGGATAGATTACTTGATCCCTCAACGTACCCAACGTCATATACGGTCGCTAAAAAGCATGAGATGTGGAAGAGGTCCGCATTGTATGTATGATTTCTTGACGCAACACGTGTTGAGGGGTCGCTATATAATGTCAAAAATTGCACAAAAATAAATTTTTTTTATCAAATTCAGAATCAGCTTGCCAAACGCTTTCGATGTATGTATCATATGCTAGGAAAAATTTTTGACGCGCCGCGTGAGCGTGCCTCTAGCGCAGTAGCGACGCGAATCAAAAATTTTACCAGGTTCGGAATCATCGCGTCAATTTACCTATTGGGCAACATTTTCAATACAACCGGAAGCTTAAATCGAAATACCGGAAGCTTAGATCGAAATATTAAAAAGGCATCCAATCAACTACCTGAGGCACGTAGAACAGTTTTCCTTTGGCCGGTTTCGTAAGTTCGCCGCCCCACAACGGCCACAGCTCACCCAAAACTCGAAACAGCGAACTTTTTCCGCAGCCGTTTGGTCCACAAATAAGGATGTTTGTGCCAGAATTTACTTCGATGTTCAGGCTCTCGATTAGTACATCGCCATTCGGCGTCACTAACGGTACGTCGATGAAGCGAATCAAGTTGTCATGAACGACGAGTCGACCGGCGCCCGGCCATCGGATCTTTTCCACCGCGCCATTGTTGTCGAGATGCTGGAGTTGGTCGTCGCCGTCTTCGGAAGTGTCTTTCAGCACTGACGTGTCGTCGAACTTCACCAGACTCGAGGTGGATCCGCCGCCGTTGCTCAACTTGTCCTGTGAGATCATTGTGCGTTGATAATGACCTACATTTACAAGAAATTTACACATTTAATCGACTTCCGGAATATTCATTAATTTTCCGGATGTTACATCGCATTTCGAATGCAATTTGGAAAATAAACAATTAAAAAACTACCTTTTTCCAAGTCATTGAGCACACTCATGAGAGAGTCAACTCGTGCCGTAAAACCGGAAAGTCGTGTCATTTCACGGCCAGCCAACGCCAGTCTGCCCAAAGCCTCTGCCAGTTTGAACATCATTCTGCCCGAATTGTAATACTCCTAAACATATTGATACTGGAAAAAAATTGATAAAAAAATATAAGAAGAGAATTTCGTAGATACGATTAACACGGTAATGCTTTCTTGAAAGCCATAAAATTAAAGCAAACCTGCATTAATTCGCTCTTCGATTTTGCCATCATTTCGGGGTTTGAAGTGTTAAAGAAACTTGTACTCATTGTATACCAACCGACTACGGTGGCAAAATATTTCGCCACGATATTGTCCACGAATCCAATCGAGAATCGGAACAATATTAGCGATCGCAAGTGTGCTGTCATTCGTTTAAATGATTCCATCACCGAAGTTTTCTCTCGCTCATGGCCCTAAAGCAGAGCAAATATCAAGGTAAAATTCTTTAAATTTTACAAATACATCACATATTCTGAGTTAATTAATGCGAAGTAAAAAATCGTTAGAAAATACCTGGTAGAACGCGATCTCTTCACTATTAACAATCAGCCGCGAGTTGACAAAACGATATTCACCCTCCAATTGTTGCTCCATTACCGTCAGCTTGCCGATGGGCCTACGCAAATAAGTTAAAACCACACCCGACGCCAACAAGTAAGCAAACAGACATCCCGGAGCTTTGAAACCAAGCGCGCTACCAATTCGACTAACGTACAACGCAACGTCCACTAGCGGCTAAAAAATCATCTCGTAAAAGCAAATTAACTATCAAACAAGTCTCAAGCTTTAAAGGCAAACCTTAGAGAGATTGGAGTAAAGTTCAACGATTCCCTCACAGAAACGATCAACGTCCTGCGTCAAAAGTTGGTCGGCATTTGCTATTCGGTTATCCAAATTCGACATTTTGTAGAAAATAAATCCACTAAAAGAACATACCCCATAAGGTACAGTGAGGATAAGAAAATGTAAAAAATTACTTTAGGTATTTTTTGTACAAGTGATTAGTTAGACGCTCGCGGAAGCGAAGTTTTAATTCGCTCAAACCAAACTAAAAAAATATGACTAATTTTAAGCCATTATTTCGAGACGATATTATAAAAATTCCGCATAATTTATTGAATTCATTTTCAATAATACAATAATATCGTTGCATACCTTCAAAAAACTGTTAACCACTGAAACCAAAGGCATGCACATCAGATAGTGCATTGTGGACTGAACAAATTTGCCTCGTTTCCGAGCAATGATTGCCCTAAAAAATTTATGCAATTAAAATTCAGAATAAAAAATAAATAATCTGAAAAACTAACGCTTCGATTTTCGTGGATGTTGTAATCATCCAAACATCGGCATACGTTCTCAGCAGTAGACTTCCCGCAATTAAAACCATAAACAGAACCTAAAACGACACGAATTTTCTCATTATACCTACTTTGGTGGCTCACTACAAATTCGCCAACTTCGAAATAGTATGCGTATAATTATTGTATGACCCACCTCAACAGACAAAACACTAGGGATCAAAATGCGAATGATTCGAAATAGTCGCTTAATGAAGTTCCAGTCCACTTGTGCACCTTTCTTTTCGTCCTTCTTTTTCTCCGAATTAATTACGAATCCCTTCGGGTTGTATTTTCTAAAAAAAAGAATAAGAATGTCTCAGTAAATTAACACTATCGTGAAGAAGCGCGGTAGGACACCAACCCGAGCTTGTAGTGCTTTTTGTAGAGGTGAACAATGAGAAGAACGGCCGAGGTGCCGATAATCGCCGGCGCCGCGTCGCGCACATTTGGCCGCAGTTGCGCCAATTTGCTAAGCGTGGACATTCTCGCTCAGCAAGCTTAATGACTAGACAAAAATCGTAGAATATCGTAAAATTTAGACACAAAAAATATTTGGAATCAAATAACGACGCTATTCCATGCAAACGAGGTCCGCGAGTTCGGTTATAAATTGCTAAAAGTGAAAACAAGTGAAACCACTTCTCCACGACAGATTATGTTTTTATCATTTTCGTTAGCACCGCTATTAATTTCACTACAAATTATTGATACTGGAAAAAAATTGATAAAAGAAAATATAAGAAAACAAGAAGAGAAACGCCGGCCACAAAACTACAAAAAATATTCACCTATAACATTCATTGCAAAAATTATTTGAAATTTTCTCATCTTTTGTATGTTAATTAATCAATAACTACCTCTCAGACATACACACATTAAATAAAAGTTTTAAAAAGTGAATTTTGCTCCGAAAACATTGATATATATGTATGTGAAATCGGTATTCATTTATGTACGAAAAAATTTAAAAAAATGTAGGCGGACCTGGAATGCCGTGCTCTTATCAGAAAAACTTCTGCAATAAATCGTACTTTTAAACTGTATCATAAAATTTCATTTTTCATAAAATTTTTATACAAGTTCAAACTATTGAGTACACAAAACACAATAGTAAAAAAGTCAAAAAAATTATACAAAAAAGTTTGTTTTCAAAGTAATTAAAAATTAGTAAAGAATAAAAATTTGTTTTCAAGTTTTATTGACGAAAATTTTGCAGACAAAAAAATATTACGATTTCATTGACTAAACAATAAGTACAAATTCCAAAAAAATAAATTCAAATTTAAAACCTTAAAAATATAAAAATTGAATTAAAAAAAACTAAATAAATAAATATTTAAAACGTGGAAATGAAAAGTTTCGAATAAAAGACAAAGAAAATGGACGAAGAAAATAAAGAAAACTGACAAAAACAACAAATTTTCATACCTGTTTTCCTTTGCAAAAATTTGGAGGAAAATCTTCATTTTTCCGTTGAAAATTTTTTCGCAGATTCATTTGCTACTGATTCATCTGACTTCCTTAAGGCCTTTAAGGAATAAAATCGAACGCATGAATAATACACACATACATCCAACCGCTGCATATTTTCAGCTGAAATTTAATTAAAAAGTTAAATGAAAAGGTAAAAACAAAAAAGTTAAATGGAAGAGAGTAAAAGCAATATTTATTTTATTTTATTTACGTAAAACGCATCAAGTAACAATAACAATAATAATAATTAATTAACAAACAACAACATAATTTAAAGAAGTAACATTATCATAAAAGCAGAAACTTTA
>SAUE01000066.1:17872-29237 GCA_009724625.1 Deladenus siricidicola
AGAATTTTGCATTGGCTGACCTACATTTTATTCTAATGTGGGTAGCCCACTTAAGATTTGGAGTTATATAAATACCCACCCAAATGCTTGAAGCAGTAGATGACTGGTCCCTTGCCTTAGAACAGAAAAAATGTGTTGATGTTGTCTATTTTGACATTAAAAGTGCCTTTGATGCTATTAATTACGAACGACTTTTATCGAAACTTTACCACTGTGGAATCCAGGGGCAATTGCTCCTTTGGATTAAAAACTTCTTAACTGACCGCCTTCACAGTAAAAATTGGTGAAAATTACTCTTCTGAAACAAAAATAAAAAGTGGTGTTCCTCAAGGCTCAGTTCTTGGACCAATACTTTTCAATTTTTATATAATAATAATAATAATTTATTTACGTAAACGCAACAATAGTAACAATAACATTTTGTGATAACAGTAAATGAGAAACAAATAAAACGGCACGCCGAAATTAAAGCAACTTTATCTTATTAAGCCGGCTTATATGCACGACATTCTAAAAAATGCAGTTTTTCCGGGAGTTGAAATAAAGTCGTTTGCGGATGACACAAAAGCCTACTTTCAATTTGATAGAAATGATGTTGATTACTCTGCTAGGCTTCAAAATTTTATTGATTATTTTCATAACTGGTCTTATCTTAACGGACTAAATATTGCTATTTTGAAATGTCGAATTTTGCATATTGGTTTTAAAAATCCCAATTTTAAATAGAAACGTTCCCCATTGTTAATTAGGTTAAAAATAAGATAAAGCAATAAAATTAATATTTAAAAAATCAAATTCGCGCTAGTGATGACACTCTACTCCCCAAATCCGAAAATTTTGCGGTTCCTCTCAGCAAGGACCTTTAGATCAGGATCAATTGTGATAAATCCAAGGCTCAAAATTCCCAATTTTCGTAATCAGAAATCAGTCCAACGGTTGGACTCCAACCCTGTCATAACTCGGTCATTATTGGTTTTAGAATGTTGCCTAGCAAAAAACTATTTCAGCTGAAACTGAATCCAGTGAAAAAAAAAGAATTTTTTTGTACTTTCTGAAAAAATTTCCACAAAAAATAATTCAGCGCACAATGCCAAACATTTTTGTCACTTTTCAGACTTAGTTTCGTAAAATCCTAAAATTCGAAATGGCTTGAGAAAAATTTACATTGTAAAACCAATTCGTTTTCCACCCAAAACATCCGACCGCCATCAATTTCGGGGGTGAACAAACCAATATAAAAGTAGTACGATTTGGGAAAATGGTATAAATTGATAAGAAATTTGAGTGCTAAGTAGGGGGGATTGTCAAAAATATTACAGGGATTGTCGTAAATAATTTTTTTGTGTAAAGCAATTTTTCATTTTTAGTGCACGTTTAACAGCTAAAAGGATTATGTCGATTGTTTCAGCTATGGGTAAGATTCAAAATTCGACAACACATTGTTCTTCATACTTTTACATCAAATTTTTTGTTTGTCTTTTGAAAATTCTCGAAATTGAATAACTCAAATGCATAATGATGCTTGCATGCGTCTTTGCAACTTTCCATGAACCATAGCTGACAGACCCCCCCCCCCCAATTGGGGGGGGAGGCGCATTACGCAGAGATTTGGCAGGGGCGCAAATTTTCGGGGGGTGGAAGGAAAAAAATCAATTTTTACGGGCCCCGCAGGGGCCCGCAAAATTGGAAAAAATGTAAAAAAAGCCAAAAATTCAACGATTTTTTACTATTTNAAAGCCAAAAAACCAACGTTTTTGTTCTTTTTTGTAATTTTCAAAAAAAAATTTGCCCCCCCCCCCTGTGAAGTTCACAGCGGGCCCACAATTTTTTGGGGGTTACAGGAAAAAATAAAACTTTGTGCTCCCCCCCCCCCGCAAAAATTGAAAGAATAAAAAGTGAATAAAGGCCAAAAATCAACTATTTTTCGACGACATGCTTTTTAAAGGTAAAAAATTTGCTTTTTCTGAGGTGCTCGGAAAAGTAGTATATGTTTTAAAGTTTTAAAATTTACGCGCGATTTTTAAGACTTTCTAGTAGTCTAAAAAATCGAAAAAATTTTGGAAAAAAATTTCGAAAAATTTTCTGAAAATTTTTTTTGGAAGTGGTTTATCCAAAAGAAAGAGCTCTTCAAGAGCGTTCCAAAAACATACTCAGTTTTGTCCCCCGATCAAAACTGACCGAGTTATGGCACTGAAAATTTGAGGACCTTTTTTTGGTGCTCGGCGGAAAGGGGGGGGGGCGCAAAAATTTTCGAATTTTGGGGGGGGGGTCTGTCACCTATGCCATGAACGAATCGAAAGAGCTTAAAAACTAAGGCGATTGACACTTTTCTACATGTATAGATTTATAAGTCGCCAAGTTTCCAAAGCCAGAAATGGATATTTTTCGAGATTTTCTTCTTCAAATTGCTTTGAAATAACTCAGCATATAAGATTTTGGAAGGGGAGGGGAAATCAAAAAATTTACATTAAATTTTGAATGTGATCATGTTCGAAATATTTCAATTTTTACTTCCGACACAAAATCACAAAAATGTTCAAAATTGGAGCATGCCCCCTCTTCTAACCAAAGTATTACAAGATAGGTTTTAAGTATATAAGCTGGCAAATTTAATGTCATGGCTTTTGGGAGAAATTTGGAGCAACAAATTTTTATGAAAATTTTGCTTGTTATGCGATGTTTGTAATTTTGACGACTTACATATTGCTTTGAAATAACTCAGCATATAAGAAATTTTTCGCAAATCGCAAATTTTTGCCCAAAAAAGCCGCAAAACCGCAAATTTTACCACTCCTGCTTCATACATATGGAAAGTGGCGTACACTATTCTATATTTGCTGAAGATAACGAAGTAATTTGAAGATTTTAATGCATTTTTAGAAATGTGGTCGCCTTTTTCACTTAGTGCCAGCTACTCGAGGAAAGTTTTCGTCGGTGGTTTGCCGATCGATATCACCGCGAGTGAGGTTGAAAAAACTTTTGGAAAATTTGGAGACTTGTATTTGGACTGGCCACGTCAATCGGATTTCCGTCGTGAACGTCCAGTCGGTAAATAGTTTCCCAGATTTAATTGAAATTGCTTGACTCTTGAGAGAAGAGAAATGGCTCAATCCTCACGCAAAAATTAATTTCGTTGATTATAGGTAGAAATGTCACGGGATATGTTTTCATTATTTATCAAAAAGAGCAATCGGTCGCCGATTTACTGGGGCAATGCTACTGCGAGGATAATAAATATTATTTGCTAGTGTCGAGTCCGACCATGCACGAGAAACCGGTAAGTTGTTTTTATTGATCGATTATTAACAATTATTATTAAAGGGTTTTGCAGATATGTTTGTATTACATTTTTTAAATAAATTAGTAATGGCGATTCAGGTGCAAGTCCGCCCGTGGTGCCTGAACGACATTGATTACATGCCGCGTCCATCGATATTCCTGGACCCGCGAAGGACAATTTTTATCGGCGGTGTTCCACGACCTACACGAGCTTGTAGGAAGCTTTTAGCTTTTAAACTGCGAAAATTGTTCTAGTTGATACATGATTAATTTTTTAATATTGCGAAAAAAAAATTTTTGTTGAACTCGAAGCCTTTGAATTCGAAGCTTTTTGAATTAATTTTTGAATTTTACGTTTTTTAATTAATTTTTCTTTTCCTACCAGTTTGTCAGCGTACTTAGAATTAGCTGACGCACGCGGTCAATTATTTCTACGTTTTTATTTCATTTTTTTGAAATAACTTCGAAATATTTTTAGTCATTAATTAAGGTGAATTGGCATTTGTCTTGGAGAGCGTTTTTGGCTCGGTTTGTTACGTTGGCGTGGACATTGATCCGGAATTGAAGTACCCGAAGGGCGCCGCTCGTGTTACCTTCAATACCACAAAAGCATTTGTCTCTGCTATTTCTGGCCGCTTTGTTAACATTCCGCACGCCGACGCCAATAA
The DNA here is from genome assembly GCA_009724625.1 of Deladenus siricidicola. Classification (NCBI taxonomy): domain Eukaryota; kingdom Metazoa; phylum Nematoda; class Chromadorea; order Rhabditida; family Sphaerulariidae; genus Deladenus; species Deladenus siricidicola. Next base: position 21,820 of record SAUE01000066.1, read on the forward strand.
GCGAGTATAATTTTTTCTTGGGTTTATAGAATTCTTTTTAATTGTAATGCAAATAGATTTGATTTATGTGTATTGACACGGCAGAAATTTGAAATGAATTTGCAAAAAAAGAGTATTCCCCTAATTTTTTATTTATTTACCAATTTATTTTTTAATTTACATCATAGGCTATATGACCATTTTTGCTTGGTGACGAAACAAAGAAATCTGAGCAGTGATATTTAAACTAAATAAATATAAAAATATTTAACAACTGAAAATTTATTTATTTGAATATTAAATTTTTTAGGTGGAAATCAAGCCGTATGTAATGGACGATCAAATGTGCGATAATTGTAATGGAAAATTGTGTTCCGAACGTTATGCACCGTACTTTTGCGGCGATGTGTCTTGTTTGCAGTACTACTGTGAGGTGTGCTGGGATATGGTAGGTTTTTTATAATAGTGTTAACGAAGAATTACTAAAATTTTATATGATTTATAATAAAAGAAATCGCATTTGCTGAACTGAATTAAGCTATTTTTTATTATAAATTGTTGTTGTTGTATCTTTTTGTTATATGTTATTTTTTGTGTTGTTATTGTTAGTAATTTTAACTTTTTGGAGGTCCACTTTAACGACTTTATGGTAAAGAAGCGCACAGAGCATCGTCCGTTCGTTCGACTCGGCGATCAGACGAAGCTTTTGCCGCGTTTGCCCCACCACCAGAACGGACCTCCCGGCGGCGTGGGCGGCAGCATTGGTGTGATGGGCGCGAGTAGCATGGCGTCGAACAGCAGCATCGGCTCCCGAATGGCGCATTTGCCGCCGTTGTCACCGTCGAGCGCGGCGGCGGCCGCTGTTGCCGCGGCACTTTCCGGCGCGCCAACTGCGATGTCATTTCAATCCGCATTCAGCGGCGGGCGAGGCGATATGTAAATCGTTTTTATATGAACTTAATGGTGAGATTGAAAAGCAAAATTTGAATGGATTGTATGCGAGAAAATAGCGCAGTGACGTTCATTTTTTAGCACAATTAGATTGTGAGCAGGGGTATTCATTTTTGAAGAATTTTTTATTTAAATGAAAATTTGTTTTTGCCATATAATTTTATTTACTTTACGGTTAAAAGTTTGAAAATTCGCATTAGTTGCTAAAATAAATTGCTTGAGAGAAGAAAATATATTTACTGGATTTTTTACGCCATTGCGCTATTTTTTATTTGCTTTGTCGATCTCTCAGACAAGTTGATAATATTTTCGAGTATTTTACAAGTTTGCTTCATGTCCGCTAACCGTCACTTTTTGCTATTGTGGATTTGTGTCATTTTATGTTAAATTAAGAAAATCATGTGCGCATTTAGTTCGAAATTTTTCTTTATTAATGTCAGTAAGATTAATTAAAAAATATGGCCAAATTATTAAATTTTATGGAGTGGAAATTTTTATTTCTACAACTGTTAGTCCGAAGTGAAGTGCGAGGCGATTGCTTTGAAGATTTTAATTTTGAAAATATTTTTAAATTATAAGTTTCGGTTGCTAAAAGCGATGCATATATAAAAATTATTTTTAAAAAAGGTGAAAATTTTGCAAAAAAAAAGTTGAGATTTGTCTGTAACAGTTTGGAAATAAGCATTTCTATAAGTCATTGATTCCATGTTTCTATAAAAGGTAATAATTGTAATTACGAAGTTGGTTTGAACGAGAATTTAATTTATTCAATAAAGTTATGTTACTTTTAAAGTTTGAGGAACAAGTGAGTAATTATGCTGAATGAATTATTTTATTTCTTCATCTATTCATAATATGTTTCATGTTTTTCTCGTTGAGAACTTTTTGATAATATTAAGCTTGAAGTAGTAGACTTGGAGTTGTATTTTTTTTTGCTCTACAGGAATTTGGCGCCGTTTTTATGGCTGATTGGGTTCATTGTAATAAGTGCTTCACGCAACCATCGGCAGCAAATTCGAACGCATTTTACCTCACAAGCTGTGGCCACCTTCTCTGCCGAAATTGCTATAGCTATTGTGAGTTTTTCATACTAAAAAATGTTTCGTTTAAAAGTAAAGTTTTTTAGCGCAAAATGCATGTAAGAAGGCAAATAAACCACTTCACTGTCTTCAGTGCTCAAAAGGGCCGATAAAGGCGATGGCCATAAATTCGGCAATGGATAAGAAAATAAGACAATTTTTCATGAACACCGATCAACTATGGCAACAAAAAATTGCGAAAACTCTGAAAATCTGCCAATTCCAATCGCGACAAGTGCAGTCACTCGTACAATTTGCGAGAATACGGGTATACTTTATATTCCGTGAATTTTTGTGAAAGATAATTCTGACAGGAGGGTATAAAAATTTAGGAACAAGAAATCAAGGAACTCAAGGCGAAGAATAAGGAACTGCAACAGCGATTGCAGCAGGAAAATCAACAGCAACAAAATCTGAAACAGCGATTGCAGCAGGAAAATCAACAGCAACAAAACCTGCAACAGCGATTGCAGCAGGAAAATCAACAGCAACAAAATCGATCAATGGAGTTAGTTAGTTGCTATTTTTATTGTTTTTTGTTTACATTATTATTAAGTTTTTAGTGCTTCATTATTTAAAAAACCAGCAGCAACAACGTCTAGTAGTAATCATCCAGCGTCAACTTCATTTACTTCTGCATACAAGATGCCCACTCATTCCGCTACGTCATACAGACCGTCGCCGGCAAGGTCCAACTCTTCCGTCAGTGGTGTACGATTAGGTATGGGTTTTTTTTTGGCTTATTCAAAGACTTATAGAGGAGGTAGTGCACATATGTAATTACGGATTGAACTTTTGATTAATTTTCTAATGAATCATTACTAGTTGACAAAAAGGTACTTCTTCAGTTTCCACCCCTGACCAAAATTTTCACTTGGGTCTCTAACTTTCTTTTATTTATTTTTTCCACGACGTTACTAAAAGTAATCTAGAATCGTTTTGCAGCCTATAAAACCTATTCTGAAAATCTCAAAAAAATTCAAATATTTTATTGACCAGCAAAAATTTGGTCAGGGGGGGGGAACTGAAGAAGTGCCGACAAAAATGTTCATTTTGTTCTTACTAGATTTACTAAAAGTACTAAAAACTATTTTTCCAACTGGTTAATATTAGATTACGAATTTATTAAAATATGTTAGTGAATACATAGTATATCTAACATTGACGTTCAACGTTCAGTTTCCTTGGACTCGCCGCTGGCGTTCTCCGGGCGTGTCGCTACCTCAGCCCATAACTCGTCGATGGGCTCGGCGGGCGGCAGTTCATCGTCGATTACGCAAGTGCCATACTATCCGCCGGCGAAGGGGCCGCTCAAACCTACCATTCTCGCCTCCTACAGTGCCAATTCGTCAAAGTCGTCGTTGAACTCGTCACGCGGCTCTGGCAGCGGTATTTCGAACGCTTCGGTGGTGGCACGAACGATAATGATGTCGGGACGAATTACCACCGGTAGTGTCCTGCCCCGCTCCTCCAGTCATCATCTGAATTTGACGATGAAGTAGAAGCCGGGAGAGAAAAACTGACGTGGTGTGATGATCGTCTTACTTGCGATAAGCATTTATTTTTCATGTGTGCTTTAGGCGAAAATAGTTAAAACAGTAGTTTTTCATAATAATAGGCGGTGTTTAAGCTCAATCCAATTTTAATGTTGGGGGCACCGACTTATTCTAAATTAATTTCATGACCCAAATGTTATATATTTTTACTGGATATTTCATTTTCGATTGTTTTTATTGTTCCAAAATATTTTCGCAGAAAGTGGATTTCGTCCTCATCGTTTCTTATTCTTGTGTACTTACTGCTCCGGAATGATTTATGTTATAGTAGCTTTTTTTATTTAATAATTATATAATAATAATAAAATAATGTAAAAGTATGTTGTGGTTTATATTTATTGCGTTTTAAAAACTTCATTGGCTGTGCAGTTCGCCACATAGTGTTGCTCCACGAAATGGGTCCCGTGGGCGTTGGTGGCGACAACTTTGTAAACGCCTTGATCGGCTTGGGTGGGATTCTGAAATTGCGGCGGAAAATTAAACATTTTCAGTTTTCCGAATTTATTTTATCAAAATTTCTAAAATAATACACTGCGGGAAAAAAAGATAGCCTCACCTGATTTTTTCACTTTTTTCAAAAGTGAATGAACTTTATTTAAATTTTTTTATTGAAATACGTTTAAATAATGTGTCTAAACGTTATGTAAAACAAAAAGTTGTTCCCGTTTGAGTAAAGAGCGCTTTTTTGAAAACTTTTGCTTTTTCACCATGGAAAAAAAGATTGACTAACTTCGTAAAATTGTGTGGTTTTTGTTTTTTTTGTGGTTTTTGTGCTTTTTTTTTTTCACAATTTTACGAAGTGAGGCTATCTTTTTTTCCATGGTGAAAAAGCAAAATTTTTCAAAAAAGCACTTTACCCAAACGGGAACAACTTTTTGTTTTACATAACGTTTAGACACATTTTAAACGTATTTTTCAAATAAAAAAATATTTAAATAAAATTCATTCATTTTTGAAAAAAGTGAAAAAATCAGGTGAGGCTATCTTTTTTTCCCGCAGTGTAGTTGATGTATTCAAATTTGGATAACATCATAATTTTATTCACAATTAAGAAGTATTTTACGTTTTGGAGTTCTAATTTTTTTGAATTTTCGAATGTAATTTTTTAATTTGAAATATCCAACAAGATTAGCAAAACTAACCTTCATCACCAAGGTGCACATGTACTTTCCGACTTGCTTTTTGATCTTCATTGCGTATCGATCTCCGGAAAGTTCTTTGTCCTTGTGGAACCATTGCACTGTCGGTTCGGGATTGGCGTTGCACATACACTCGAAGAGCACCGACCCGTCCGGTTTATTTATTATGCTCGGGGCCTTGTCGAAGAATGGTCCCAAAACCATAATAATCCCTAATCAAATTATAAGTTGAATTATTCGACATGTTAAATTTTTATAATCAATGGTATGTACGAATGGGGGAAATTGTTTCTCAATTCGGGATTCCGAGGCTCAAAAACGGCTGGAATTTTTAATAAAAAAATGCTTGCAAAATAATTCATGTCTATGGGAAAGTTTTTCGAGAAACTTTTTACATAAACTTGAATTACGACTAGCCAGAACAGCGAAAAATTCTGAATCCGAGGCTGAAAATAACAGGAATTTAGATAGGAGTGTTCCAATTTTTCCGGATTAAATTAAATTTTGAGTAATTTCGCTTTTCGGGCATTGTTAAATATTCCATAATTAGAAAAAAATCCAGTTCGGAAATTATTATTATAAAATTGCTGCAAAATTGTTCACGGAACAAATTTGTTAAAACCTTGTGCACTCAATCTAACAAGGTCAAAAGGGTGGTGAAGACAATTGACAACTGTTAAAAACTCTAACCACTTATTATAATATTTTTATTGCAATATGTGATATTATATTAAGGATGTCTGTTCATTAAAATTGGTCATTCCTTGTGCTTTTGCGAGTATTTGTTGAGAGAAAAAACGTTACCATTTTTACTCAAATTTTTCGATACGATATTTTGCTTGATTTGTGGAATATGATATACTTTATATCGAAAATGTATAACAACGTAAACGAATATGCCTCCCACAATCAACCAGTCCGCCTTTTGAACAAATGTCAAATTTCCTCAATAATATTAATATATCAACAGGAACATAAAATTTTGACTAACGAAAAAATGAACAAAAAATTTCAAAATATTCTTTCTCATTTTTCAAGCATCCTAATAATTTTATACATACATATAACAACAATTTCTTGTTCAAAACTAAACAAACAAATGACATCATTTGTGCATGTAATAATCGATGGCCGTGGAGAAGGCCGCGAAAGCCGTGGCACCAAATACGGCCGGCTTTATACCAGCTCGTAATCCAAGCATTCCTCCGACAACTGCGCCTGCATATGTACCTGAATTTGTAAAGAAATGTGGACTTTGTAAAGAAAAATGGTAGCTGAAACCACTCATGAACCTCTGCCGGCAGCGGTCCGAACAAGGAGGAAAAGGGAGAACTTTTTTTGAACATTCATCGTTTTAATAATGATTTTGACTAACGAAAAAGAACAAAAAACATTCAAATAAAAAAGAATTTTGGTAATACCTATTTTTATTAGAATTCCTATGAAAAATTTCTAGTGACTATTATTTTTTAAGTAGCACAACTGGCTGGAATAGCTTTTTAAATTTTTTTTCTGAATTTGAAAATTGCAACACCCCTGTCTGTGCATATAAAAAACAAATTACACAAAAAATAATGATATAATTAAAAAAATTAATTCAAAATGAAAGAAAATCATTTAAAAATTAATGTGATTAATGAATTAGTTGTAGTCAAATATTTTATCTGAATCAGCAGCAAAGATGATTAATGTAATTCGAGCTGAACTTTGTAAATTCCAATTTTTCTCATTCGGATTCTATATGGATCTAGGCGTAATTACGAAAAATTATTTTCGTAATTGACTATGAAAATCCCGTAATTTCGCATTATCAAAAAATTTAACAAAAAAATCAAATTTTTAACAGAGAAAAATTTTTCTTGGAATTCTAGAAGATTTCAATGAAATTTTTTCAAAAAAAAGTTGAAAATACCTCCAGCAAAAAACCGTAATTACGAGCCCTTTCTCGTAAATCATAAAATTACGCCCAACCCTGATATGGATACGTGAATAAATCCAGAACTGACCATTCCGCCAATCACTCTTCGCCCTATACGATTCAATAATGCACTCGGAACCCGCAAACATAAATCCGACAGAAGCAAAATTCCTTGAATAACTTTTCATTCGGCCTCGCATTTCGGTCCACGTTTCTTTAAGAGTTAGCTAAAATAATAAAAATCGCTAGTATGCAATTTGAAGTTACAAAACAATACAGGCGCGCCAAAAAATTTTTGGCGCGCGCAAGTGTCGCGCGGCATCCATGTTATATGCCATTCGACGCGAAAAATCATTCTGCGTTCAACGCCGCAACGAGCGCGTCGATATCTTTTCTAGATAAATAGTTATAATCGAAAAACCGTTTTGAAAATTTGCAAAATTTTAAGCCGTTTTCATTACTGCATTGATGTTGGTGGAAGAAATGTTGAGCAGTAATATCCAGATCACTTTTGTTTTGTTAGTTCTTACTTTTTTTGTTATTTTTGTGCGTTTATAAGGTTAAACATGTGAAAGTTTCAAAGGCATCCGTTTTTTGATCATAACTTTTTATCTACAAAAGCTATTGACGCGCTCTTTGCGGCGTTTAACGCAGAATGATTTTTCGCGTCAAATGGCATATAAAATGTATAGCGCGGAAAATTTGCCGCGCGACACTTGCGCGCGCCAAATTTGTTATTTTTGTGCGTTTATAAGGTTAAACATGTGAAGTTTCAAAGGCATCCGTTTTTTGATCA
>SAUE01000066.1:41232-57629 GCA_009724625.1 Deladenus siricidicola
CATAAATGCACGTCCGTATTAGGTTACATCGTCGTGAGTGATTTTAAAGCGTTTTGAGACAGTTTCTCTCGAATTGCACCTCAATGCCCCCCCGCCGTTCCCTAATGGTCCAAGGTCCCCGAATGCCTTTAATTGGATAAGGGTTAAGTTTTACACAGAAAAAGTAAAAATCCAATAAAAATAGGAAATTGCAAGGTTATGCTATAAAGTCGGGTATGTGAGTGAAAACTTTCGATGTGGTTTTTTAACGAATTTTAGAACTTTTATGGGCGAAAAATCAACTTGTTTTGAAAAAATAAATTCCAACATTTTATGAACGTCTTTCCGCGCTTTGAAAATGTTTACAATATGCTTCGTAATAACATTCATGCCATAAACGGACGAAATAAATATAAAAAAGTTAGTAACCATATTCCCGTAAAACTCCAAAAGGAATCAACAAAAAACTAAATTTAAATATGTACACGCAAGAATTTTTCGAATAACCTAAGCAGTTGATTTTAAAATTAATTTTTTAGAAGATGCAGGAGTTAACGTAATACACCCGAAGTTGGAATTTTTGGCGGAGAAAATGCCACCGACGGACGGCATGGAGTGGGCGATTAGTAGCGGCCAAAAGGCAGTCTCTGACGCCGAATCATCGGTGAACGCGGCCGCCAACTTTCTGATGAACGCACTTACCGATTCGTTCAATCATAACGCCACCAATCTCAACGTGAACTACGATAAGCAACGTAACGTGAATCCGAATAGCGACGCGGATTCGGCGCTCATGCAGAGGCAGCAAAATGCATCCGGCCATTTGAAGAGGACAAGAGAACAGATGCTCTGCCAAAACAAGCGTAATGTCGCGGTTGATTCTCATCAGTTGACTTCGCCTTATTCGTCGGCGCAGGACAGGACACAGTCGGTGATGAATTTTGACGCTCACCTCAAAAACGTAGATAACTTCCTTTCGGATAGCGGTGATGTGTACGGAAAAGTCGACGCTTTCTCGAATCCACTGACGGCGGCGGACGTTGGCGCCGTCGCCACCGATGACCGCGATATAAAGCGCATGAAGTTGAGGCTGTTCGAGGCGCAACTGGCGCTGATCGACAGCCAGATCGAGGCGAATCGCTCCATGGTTGCGCTGAACCACGTGAAAATTAATGCAATGGCAAGAACTTCGGTGATTACAAGACAGGAGATGTTGAGGACAATGTCTAATACCTGATGGGAGGGAGGTCAAAGCCATAAAACCAAATTATACTCAACTTTTTATTTCCTTTATTGAGGTGTTATTGTTATAAATTTTGGCCGAAGATGGATTCCGTAAAAATCATATTGTTTTTTTTGCCAAATAATGTATTGTTTTTCATTTAATTACTCATAGTTAATGACCGTAGTTATTGTCCGTTTTGTTTTTAGTCATATTTAATGGCACTTGCTTACCTTCAGTTACTGTAATTCATCTAATAAATTCTTTTGATAATTTATCCATCCAAAACCAATTTAACAGATAAATCAATTCAAACAATCGAATGTTTCTCGTCACTGCTCTCTTTTTTCTTAGCGGTTGGAGGATTGCCGCCTGGGAATAGGAGCGTAGGAATTGTGTTATCCGACTCCGGATAAGCGGAAGAGCTTGTCGACGACGTGTTACCTTCGTCCGTGGGCGGCAAGTCGGCCAGCACGTCTGGAATGGATGGCGGAACGACGTCTGTGATTGGCGCGCCAGCGGCGGACGCGCTGGGACCACATTCGGTGTAGCCTGGAACATCCACCACTTTTTTATGACCAGGAGATATATCATCACCGTTCTTTTCTGGCGTTTCTGATTTTGTTTGTCCTGGCAAAATTTGATGTTTTGATTCACCAGAAGTTGGTTTTTTGTCGGTATTTGAAGGTTTCGAGCTCATTGCTTGCATATCTATAGTTTTCGGTGGTGATGTTAGATTCACATCGATTAAAGGGGATTCATGTGGCCTTATTACTGGCGGAGCGTTACCAGTTCTAGGTGGTATTTTTGGCGGTGTTGAATGATTGTCATGATGAACTTCCGCTATGTCGTTTGACCTAATTTTGGGCAATATGTGTATTGGCGCTTTTGAAGGACCAGTAATAAGTATTTGATCTCCCACATCAATTGAGCCAAATTTGCGGCGAGGTGGAAACACGGGATGCTCTAAAATATATGTAAATGCAGTGGTTTAAAAAATTTAGTGTTATATGCACTATGTATGTATTAATGGTATCGTACGAGCCAGGGATGTGCGTAATTACGAGAAATGATTTTCGTAACTGGATATAATTTTCTTAATTACGAAAACCTCTTAATTCGTAATTTTTGTAATTCAGCATCAAAAAATATTCAAAATTTAGCACAAATTAAAATTTTATAACTTTTTATAGTTGTAATATATGTACATATAATAATAAGTACGAAAAATTAGAGAAGGAAGGCCTCGCTGGAGAACATCCCTGGTACGAGATACAACTTAATGATCTTCACTATTATATCTTCATTATTCTTACTTTTTACTAGAAATGAAAAGGACGCCCTTTCTTAATTGGAATAAAATTAACCATTTTCGTCTGTGCCATTTTCGACCTCTTGGATAAGGCTTGCCGTCGATTGAGTCTCGAAAACACTTTGATATGAAGGCGAAGCGCTCGGCGCGTTACTCTTCTTTGTTCTAGTGCTATGCCGACCAATGCGATTACGAAATCTGAGTTGGTCCTCATCATAATTATGTTCAAAACTGTCATTCCCATTTAGACTTCCGTGAAATGAGAAATAGCGACGCTTTCTTAGTGGATGAACGTGAATTCGAGTTGGCTTTCGGATGGCTGTATGATTCCTTAATTAATTTTTATTAATTTTGCTTTTATGCAATTTTTTATTCTGTAATATTTAGAATATTTGTTAATACATATTTACACATTCCTTTTTTTATTTAATCAGTATATGTACATAGATTTAAAATGAAAATTAGTTTGGCTGTGGTTAATATAACACAGCAAATAAATTATCAAATAATTTTTGAATAAAAAACAATTTGGATATACATTGCTATTGAAAAATAGTAACCAGTCCAAAATAGTAACAACAGTCCATTTATGTCTGTTTATCAATTAAATTAATTAATTTTAAAAAGCTAAAATTATCCTAATTCAATACATAAACATAATATCACAAATGATGAGTTAGTCAACAAATTTCAATTAAAAAAACAATCAACTATTTGTTTAGTGAATCTGTAATAATCAATGGTAATTTATTAGTTAGATTAGTCACACGGAAGTTCTCAATCACACAGAAGTATCCAACCGAAACACCCTGAAAATATTATGATAATTCACATTGAAAAATATTATAATGCGGCAAAATAAATAGAGACTTACTCTTTGGATTCTTCTTCTGTTTGCCAGAATTTAAATTTCTTGTACATTTTGGTTTGCATCATGAAGTAAACAACTTCGATTATCGTCAAAAGGCTTGCCCCAAGAAATAATCCTAATGCTCCGCCAATGTCGCCTGCAAAATTAAATATCAAAAATAGGTGTACGGTATATATAAAAATGGGTAAAAATTACAGAATAAGCTCCAAATACTGTAGGTTGGTTCTTGCATCCACTTCTCCACATTCATTTTATGTAGAAAAATGTTGACTTGTGCAAAATTTTCCCTAAATTTTAAAAATAATTGAAAAGGAAAAGTGACCATAATTTGAACTTACTGTACAAACTTTGGCCCAAATTCGAAATTGTGTAAATATTCGGGCAATTCTTTGCCGAACAAATTTTCAGCCGCTGACTGAAAATCATGCATTCCTTTTTTGAATTCCGCAAGCATCTCAATTGTCTGGTTGCGGACATCTGTTAAAGTGCACTCAAGAATGTCGGCCATAAACACAATGAAAGTGTCTCCATGTGCGGTATCGTCAAAGAGCAAAACAGAGCCAATCTGTAATGCGGAAAAGCTACATATGTAAAGAAAAGAAAAGAAACATACATAAAAGAAAAAAAAGAAAATACAAAGTACTTACATAAATCGTGTGAATCAGAAATATATGTACGTTCAGACAAAAAAAGTTACATTCAGATAAGATGGATGGAAAAAATTACATTGGCCAATTCGGTGTCCATTTGCAAATTGTCTCTGAGGTGTTTTGGGAAAATTTCTTCCACGTAAGCAATTGTTTTGAGAATTACTTGTTCCATTTCTTTTACGATTAAATTGAACCAACTCTAAAAATAACAGCTGGAAAACATTATTTATACAAACACAAATGCAAACCTCGTAAAAGTCTTCGGCGAAAAAATGTTTAAGATTTCGGGCTTGCATTTTTTCTGCCCAAGCACGCCGCTGAAGCTGTCCCTTGGCATATTGGGACATGTAGTGCAAAACCTTTTCCATTGTTTCAAGGCTTTTCGGGAGATGTTGGTTAAAGGTGCTTTCGCTGTAAATGGCGAACAACCGGCGCAATACATCTTCAACGCGAAGAAGAGCTCGCCATTTTCTTTCGGCTGAATCACCGTATACTCTTTTCACATCACCAATCGTCTTGAAGCGCATTGGCGCATGGAGAAAGTCGCGGGCGTCCACAATTTGATGAAGTTGTCGTGCGCGCTTTTCTTCTCCTTGAGCCTATTTCATATTTTCATATAAACCAATATTTTACATATGTTTTATCATTTTGAACATTTTTGCCAGAGTCTCTGTTAATATTTCTCAATTTTTCATAAAAATACGAAATTTAAACTTTAGCGATTCTTGATTTTTAGTATACATACATATGTAATTTTATTTGTTAAAATTTTTAAAAAATTCCGGAATTTGTTTTTAACTTCAATAAATGGCCTATCTAATGCAAAATTAATTAAAACTTCGAATTTTCCAATCAAATCCCTGGTTTTTCATAAATAACTTGCTCAGTTTTTCATAAAAACCGAATTTGACGACGTATAAAGAGAGATCTCGTCAAGGCGAATCGAATGTATTTTTTTTACAGAAAACATACAAATTAACAAAGTTGTAAAGCCTAAATGAATTCGCTGTTTCAATTCGGATTCAATCGGATTCAAAACGAATTCAAGTCCCAGCACTGGTCAAAAAACATTTTTTTCCCAATTTTATTATTGATTTTTTTAGATTACCTTTTAGCTATTGCTACAATTTTGAATATATCGATGCAAAAGATAATATAGACGATGGGCTTCGTCCCACTCATTCCGGCAAAAAATTAATTTTTTAAATTACCTGTGGGTTTCCGATAGCATTGAACGTGTCAGGATGCTCAGCGTTCATATTACGGTAGCAGAGAACTTTCTGCTCGAGACGTTTGTGGACACTGGTGAAGTTATCGTTGTGCCATCCCCAACGTAATGTAGCTAATCTTTATAATTGTTTTTAAATGCTTTCAAAATTTTACTGTATAATAGAATTTTTTTTTGTAAAATTGAGTTCATAACTTTCAGAAGCATGCAAATTGTTATTATTACCGATAAGTGGTGACGCGCATTCTCGTGACAAGGCGTTGTGTTCGAAGAAGAATGTCTTCTTGAAATCGGGCCTGTTTTTCAAAAGCACGATGGGCTTCTTTCTTTATTTTACTCACTTGCATATCATCGAGAATTTGGTTATGCTCACATTTGTAAAGTTCCACGTCCTCGTCTTCCACGCCGTCCCACTCATTCTATATATTTAAAATGTTTTAAGTTCGAATTTAGTGGAAGGGGGGGGGGCGGGAAACAGTGGAAATGTATTAGAATTATTGTTGGTACGAATCGTATGGGAGCCAAATGAGCGAGAAAAAATGTAAACCTCATCCAAATCATTGTCGTCGCCGTTATCGTCCTCATCGTCTCCATCGTCAATCAATTTCGGAAATATATTATTCGGCAATTCGGTCATGTCTTGCCACGCCGTGTAATCCACCTCATCGCATGGGGCCGTACATTTGGCGAAATTATTGAAGCCATCGTCGAAGCCCATTTGAAGCACTTTCACCACACAATCGAAATACATACGCACGTCACACGGCTTGAGTATGTCTTTCGAATTGAAAGCACCTCTCATCGAACAGCTGCAGTTTTCCTCGATTTTGTCCAAATAACTCTTTATGAGGCATGCCTTCACGTTCATTGACGAGTCGAAGTCGGGCAGCGTTCCGTCAGGGTGCCAAAGCTGATTGACACAGTCACGGCCCCACAGCTTTTGCCTCTAAAATTTCATAAAAAAAGTCTCGCTTGAAAAATAAAAAATAGAAATAATAATTAACAAAATTACAGTAATCATAAAAGTTACAATTTGCATTCTGAAGGGAATATCCATGGTGAATCCGGGTGGCACATTTACGCCCTCAATGCTCGACGTCGGTACGTCGGTTTGATTATAAATGAGGATTTTCACGCCGGGTAGAGAATTTGTTTTGAAGTTTGGTGTGCAACTTTCAATGCGTTCGTAACGCTCGACATTCAGTAAAAGGTTTAGCGAATTTCCCATACCTAAATGTCAAATATTTATTGAATTCCATTTTTTAAAAATAAATTCTCAGGTTTAATTTCAATCAAAAGTTTGTGCAAACCTGCCCCGGTAACGTGGACTGGGTTGCTGGGATCGGTGTTGATTGCCCAGCAAAGTCCAGTCAACGTCCATACAGGCTTAAAGTCGCTGGTCTTGCAGCGGGTTCCGTTCGGCCACTGACATTTTAGAATCATTCGAGCTTTGAAGTGTGCGCTTTGCCGAAGAAATTTCACGGCATCCATATCGCGCAAATTTTCTAATGCCTAGACACAAATTTACGACATTGTAAAAAGTTTGTTTTAACAGGGAAAATCTTACCCTATCAAATACGTTTGTCGAATTTAAATCCATACTCGCATTTCTCGACCTTCGATCTTGCACATTCGCGCCGGTTAAATAAGTTAATCTGAATATGAATTTTACAGTAATTAAAATTACCTGTGAACGGCACAATTACGGTGAGGCAAAATGTGTTATGTATGTACCTGAATTGATTATTGTTGCAAATGGCTACTACGGGAAACGCAACACTCTCGGGGTAAGCAGCTACAATATTAGTGGCTATGGGCGTGAACCAATACATCAAGGCTTGTGTGGCTATCTGATAAAAGCACATACACACAAATATGGCGATGAGAAGGAACCATGTGTACCTGTTTATATTAAATATTTGATAAAATATTTTATCATATTTACATATTTTAATTTCATGTAAATATACTGTAGCAAAATTCTCCAATTTCGGATTTCGAGTTTGGAAGTAATATGTATGAATGAATCTGACTCCTGCTGCTCACCTGGTCCATGGATTATCGGAGGACAGATGCTGAACGCCGTCGATATTGGCGGCTTCGAGGATTGTGAAAATTATTGGCTGATCTTTTTCCACTATTATTTCAACTTCGCCGTCTTTGCCCTCAATAATCGAGATATTGTTATTAGTTATGTTAGGGGCAAGATCTGTTTTGGCATCGGTATATTCATTGGAAGAGCTAGTTAAATTTATCTTTGACGGCGTATTTGAAGGGCGCCGAATTGAGGAAGAGCGAGAATCTCTCCTGAAAAAGTTGTGGAATTTATTCATTTCGTCTCGTTTGGATCTTTTCCCTCTAATAGAGCATTACGTATACAGTAGGTTTTTGCCAAAAAAATTATAAATTGGTTTTTTATTAGTAAAACAAACGACTCAATATCTACTTCTGGCACATCGATCTTCGTATCAGTGTGTTCATTATTGCTCACTATGAACAGACCTCGACATCGTGACTTCCATTGGACTTCGGCTGCGAATTCGAAAAGAAGTCGCGCGGCCATTGCCGTGCCGCGGACGTGCTTCCTCCACATCCAACGCCTCCGCCGGCCCGGCATTCATTGACGGTCGATAGACAAACACACCCGACCTTTGTGTACTCGATGACGGTGAATCAGCCGCGCCAGTATTGCCGAGACCGCCCAAAAAGTGTGACAGTATCCTATTGGCACTACGCGGCATATTGTCAACCGCTCCTCTTCAACGCAGCCACCGAATTGTGTAGAAGAAAAAGAAGAGTTTGCATTTTTTTTGAATCGGTCAATCTGGAAAATAAAAAAACGAACATTCCAGTTAAATAGACAGGAATTGAGAATGTAAATGTGCATTTATAACACAAACTCAAATTTGAAAAAAAAAACAGCAAAAATGTTGGAAAAACTGCTGTGAATGAAAATTTGGAGGAGACCAAATTAAAATTAACGCTAATTGCAAAAATACGAAAAGTCGTAAATATTTCCGAGAGAAAAGATTTATAAAAATTTTAGACATAAAATTATACGATAAAAAACCGGGATTTGATATCACTGGGGGAAAAAAACACAGAGAATGATAAAAAAACAAAAAAATTATTTGGAAATTACATTTTCTTTTCCGTGTTAAATGCTGTGATAATTTTATCTCTCGAAAAATGGATTAAAATAAGCGGACAAATTAATGATTTCACTTTTGACTCAAAAGAATTGCCCAATGGCTTTTTCAAAAGCACTTTTCGGTTAATTTTTTTTATCTTTTCAGCTTTGATTGTTTTTTTTGACTCCAAAAATTTAATGCACATATCGAAAAATGAAATTTTTTCGGGCGAAAATGATAGATTAAAATTAAACTATGTGTTAGTGTAAGTAGTATGTATACATGTGTACATAGCTGAGACGTAAGCGTTGATTGACTATGTGTTACTCTTTAATGGTTTTTATACATATGTGCAGAGTTTATTATTAGTTTTTTAATAATGGGAATTACCAAAAAGATAATAAAGAAGCAAAAAAAACGAAAATTATGAACAGAGAAAAAAAAGTTGATTTGCTGTTAAAATAAAATAAATTTTTGCATTATGTATAATATTTGTTAAAGTTTTCAAAGAATTTTTTATGTATTGACAAAGTTATTTATAAATATTAAAATATATACAATTAAAAAAACATGGAATTTCTCTACATTTTGTTGTCTTTGGTATTGTCGGCATTGTTGTCCACAGTATCTTTCTCATTTTTGACATTTTTTCTGAAAAAGACATATGTATACTATTATTTCTATTATAATATTATAATTATCAGTATTTTGCACAACTTTACTACGAGTAAAATTTCATAAATATTTAAATCATATACAGAAATAATTTACCGTGAGTTATCAGCATTTGAGCTTCCGCAGTGACACGCTCGGAAAAGCTTACGGTAAATTTTACTGTCAACAATAAAATAAGCAATCTCGATAATTGTCAAAAGACTCGCATTTAAGAAAAGTCCCAGCGTTCCTCCCACGTCACCTCAAAATACAATTTATTTGCAATATTCCAACATTGTTAACATTACTGAACATTAAAAAAACTCACAGAAAAGACTGTAGATACTGTAAGTGGGCTCTTGAACCCAATGTTCCACGTTCATTTTGTGAAGGAAGACGTTTACTTGGGCAAAATTTTCTCTAAATTATTATTTAATAATTTTATTTAATAAGAATACATACAATAAATTAACTTAATTAAGTTTAAATTGTCAGAAGACACACCTCACAAACTTTGCACCAAAATCAAAATTTTGCAAATATTCCGGCAATTCTTTTCGGAACAAATCCTCATAAGCGGATTGGAAGTCGTGCATAGCGCCTTTGAATTCCGATAGCAGTTGGTTCGATTCGTTGTGAATATCGGTTAGAGTACATTGAAGAACGTCACTGATAAATTTTTGAAAAGTATTTAAATGTTCTGCAGTAAAATCGTCGAAAAGCAAAATTGAGCCAATCTAAAAAATGATTGGCTAGGTGCACATGTTTAGTGTACTTACGTCAAAAAACGAATACATATATTTATTATCAAACTTACATATATCCAACTTACTTTAATGTGTATGTATTTATCAAACTTACTTTAATTTGTCGCTCTGACAAATTTTTCGGCTGATCCTTGATAATTTCAGAAATTTGCGAAATTGTTTTCAAAAGGCTCACGTCAAAATCTTTAACGACCAAATTGTACCAGCTCTAAACACGTAAATAAATTAGAATCTATCATAGAGCACATATCTAAATAACGTAATTTATAAGTATTTATTTTAATAGCAATAACATTAATAACAGCGAGATAATAACAATTAAATTACAAATAGCTAAATAAAATAAATAACAGCGCGATGAGGAAACCTCGAAGAATTCTTCGTCGAAGAAGTGCTTCATGTTGCGGGTCTGCATTCGCTCCGCCCACGCTCGCTTCGTCAACTTGCCGCTATCGTACTGATCGACCAATTGTATCATCTTTTCCATTCGTTCCAGATCCTTCGGCAGTTTGTGGGTGAAGATTTCCGCGTCAAAGATGTTGAATAGCCACTTCAACAGTTGTTCCATTACATCAATTTCCGCTATCTCTTCGGCTTTCGCGTCAAACTGTTCCTTTAATTCGCCAACGGAATGTGACATGCTGTCATTCAAAAAGCTCAATCGATTTTTTTGACCATTTTCTGATGAAATTAGTAAATTTAGCCGCATGAATTTACGTTCTTCCGTTTGTAACTGCAAATTAATCACTCGTATTAAACAATAAAACGCAAATTTCAAAACTTGAAAAATGTGCCTGAATGTTGTCAATGGCGTGAAAGAGATTCGGATTCTCCGCAATTATATGAGAATAGCAAAAAATATTTTGTCGTAGTCGTTCCTGCACGCCCATAAAATTGTCATTCGACCAACCCCACTTCAATTGTTTTAATCTGAAAAGAACATGCTAAATTTTTAACAATTTCGTTTCACTTCAAAAAATGAAAGGCTGTGGAACAGCAGATACCGCTGTGCCGCTTGCAGAAGACGAGTTATGAGGCGTTGTGTTCGCAGCAAAATGTCGTCCTGGAAGCGCGCCTGTTTCTCGTAGGCGCTTTGCGCGTCGCGTTTTATCCGCTTAATTTGATTGTCGTCGAGAATTTGGTTCAATTGGCATTTGAAATGTTGTTCTTCCGCGGTTAGACTCTAAAAGAGCATTAAACACTTCCTGAAATCCAGAAAAAAGACTACATTATCCTTTGATTCGTCATCGTTGATAGCGTCACTGCCGCTTTCCGCGGAATCCTCTACCGCTTCACTGTGAAGAGCGTCAATTAGCTTTGGGAAAATATTGCCGGGCAGCTCATTCATGTCCTGCCATGCCGTATAATCAATCTGTTCACACGTCGGCAAACACTGAAAACTCCGAAAACCGTTCTCGTACGCCTTGTTCAGAATATTCACCGCACAGCTGAAGTAGGAGATTACCGAGCAGGGCGGAACACTTTTGCCTAAACTTATGTAGAAGTTTAAAATATACATAATAATTTTATGAAAATTTGGCAAATAATTTGTTCCATTTTTGTGATTACATATTTAGACTGGTTAGTTCAGATTCATATTTAAAAAACAAAACATCAAATCTACACCTGCGGTTGAAGAATTGAAGGCTTCGCGAAGTGAACATTTGCACGTGTGCTCGATTTTGTCCAAATAACTACGAATTATGCACGAGCGAGCATTTGTGGGTGAATCGAAATCGGGCAGACTGCCGTCAGCAGTCGATGGCTGCTCCACGCAATCTCTACCCGGTAGCTTTTGCCGCTGAAATTAAAAACAGTTAAAGACAACATCCTTGGGAGGGAGAAGAAGTATTTGGAATTTCGTAGGTAATATTTAAGTGATATTTGTCACTTATTGATTATGTAAAGAATAAAATTAACGATGCGGTAATGGTAAAAATTACAATTTGCATTCTAAAGGGAATGTCCATGGTGAAGCCGGGTGGCACATTTACGCCTTCCAGATTTGAAACGGGCACATCACTTTGGTTAAAGATGAGAATCTTCAGTCCTGGCAGCGAATTTGTGCGAAAATTTGGTGTACAACTTTCGATCCGCTCATAGCGCTCCACATTCAGCAAAATTTTCAGCGCATTGCCCAATCCTAAATTTAATTAAAAGCAAGGACTTTATTTTTATAACAATATAACACAATTTACCCCCTCCAGTGACGTGTACGGGATTGATATGATCGGTGTTGATCGCCCAGCAAAGACCATTGAGCGTCCAAAGCGGTTTGAAGTCGGAGGATCTGCACTGGGTGCCGTTGGGCCATTGACATTTGAGGATCATTCGATAGCGCGAATGGCCTGCACTTTGCATAAATTTCACCACATTCAAGTCCCACGTATTCAGCAAGGCCTAAATCTTAAATTTGGCTTAAATCAATAATAAAGGTTGTTTATGAACAAGGTTATTTTAAAATACGCAATGAAAAAATTCCATTTCCAAAAATTATACATATTTAAACAAGAAAAACGTACTTTTTCAAAAATATTTGTCGAATTTTCGTCTGCGCTATTTGCTGCTTGAAATTTGGGGACTCGGTTTTGCACAAACTCGCCGGTCAAATAAGTTAATCTGTGAAGAAAAATATAATATAGTGTTATTGCATGTATTCATATACATACATTCCATATATACATATATTGGTACCGTACCTGAACTGATTGTTATTGCAAATGGCGACGACGGGAAAAGCGACACTTTGTGGGTATGTGGCAGCGATGTTCGTCGCAATCGGTGTAAACCAGAACATCAGCACCTGAGTGGTGATTTGGTAAAAACACATACAAACGAAAAGTCCGATGAGAAAGGCCCACGAATATCTACATATTACATAGATGTTAAAAAAATAAAAATGGAATTTTTTTGCAAAAATTGATTGTTTTATACATATCGTACGTAAAAAGCAAAACCGTGTGAAGCGATTGTTCGAAAAAAGGTGTCGAATGCCGTCGATATTTTCAAAGAGGGTAAACATTAAGGGCTCCTCGTCTTCTACTACGATTTCCACGTCACCGTCTTTGCCCTCTTGGATTGAAACTCGGCGCGTCGAATTCATGGATACCGTATCTATTCCATCGAATTCATCTTCGGACGCCAACATCCTCAATCGCGCCGAATTGTCGCGGTGTCGAATGGAAGTCGTTTGCGTTTCGTCCGGTATTGATGACATTCTCGAAGTGCGCGAGTCATGTCTACATAACGTTAAATTTTTCAAATATTGTAACACAAGCGCCGTATTTCAAACTATTCTTTAGAAAATTAGTAAAAGATTAAAAAAAAGAATATTTTAAAAACATTTTTGAGAAAAAAAAAATTAAAGAATGGTTTGAAAACCTTTTATTCGTCAAAGTGATGGGAATACGTCTCACTGTGGAAGGTACTTTACGCTCAGCGCCACCGCCAGCATTACCGCCTTCGATGCTAAGGCGACGTGAGGCGTTGCTCGACGGTCGGTATAGATAAACACTTGACCGATAGTTGGGCACGCTCGTGTTCGACATTGCTGATAGCGTCGAACCCCGCTGTCCCATCAAATGACCCACAATGCGGTCTGCGTTCCGAGGCATTACTTAATGGGATTTTTGTTAACAACGATTACAGTAATGAAAATTCTGAAACTTTGTTTAATATACCATATATATTTTTCAAAATGAATGGCTCGACACGAGCATATTTTGCTAAAAAATTAATTTTGCTTGGAGAAATGAAAAAAGCATTTCAACAATGAAAATATTTGAACTTTATCCACCGTAAATTTTTCACATAATGGCAGAAAATGCCGAGCAAAAGTCAAACTGATAATGAAAATTTATTCTAGGCCAATTCGCAGAATTATATTGTTTTAGTGAAATTAGAAAATTTAATTAAATAAATACATCCCAACACAAATTCTGCCAGTTTTCATTACAAAATTGTTTAATTGCGTTTGTTGAAAATTTTTATTTATTTATTTTATTTACGTAAAACGCAACAAAGTAACTAACTATAGTAAATAAATAACAAACAACAACATATTTAAAGAAGTAACATTTTCATAAATATAAGTAAATAGTAAAAACATAAACTTAGAGAAAAATAGGCTGAATGACTTAAAATAAAATAGCTAATCAAAATTTAGTTTATCGTTTCTAGATTTAAATGAACCAATGGTTGGGCAAAATAAAATATTCGGGTCCAATTCAGTGTATTTCTTAAAAGCCCTTACAAAGTATGCGTTATTTCTAACTCTATTGGTGGATCCAGGAATCTAACCTGAACCTCGACCACGCTTAAGTGCCATTTGTGAAAGATTAAAACCGTTTCTAGGATTTTTTTGAATAAGGCCTAATTTAAATTTAGGAGCCCAGACTAAATCAATTTTTAAAAATCGATTTTTTAATTTTTCAAGACCAAGATTTTTTTCTAGCAAGATTTTGGCAAGATTTCTAGAAAGATTTCAAGCAAGATGCTCCTCACAATTGGGTATTTCAACCAGAGACTTAAAGCAACGCCGTACCTCGTTATTCTACGTTGAACAGATTCGATCATATTTAAATTTCCAACAATAAAGGAGTTAAAAACTGGAGACGCAAATTCAAGGATTGGCCGTATATACCAAGTGTAAAGTCTTACTAGAAATTTAGGATCATTCGACTTGAAAGCTTTAAGGATGTTGAAAAATTTTGCATTGGCTGATCTACATTTTATTCTAATGTGGGATTTTTAAAATTTTATCGATTTTTTGTGCGATTTATTTTATTGTTAAGATTTACTCTTTTTTTGTTCAAAATTTACTTGGTCAATTATTTTTCAAATAGTTGTTTTTTCCACGAAAGCCAGTACATATGTTTCGCAAAATATTTTTCACTACGATATTATTATACATGTTATAATATTTTTTACAAATTTTTCAAAACCGGCAATATTAAAATATGCGTTCGCTGTTTATTGCTGAAATTTTCGGCATCGCGCACGAAATTTTTTGGAATTTTTACACAAAATTAATAGGTATTAATAATAGGCAATAAAAAACATTTGTATGTCGAAGAAATTCTTAAAATCTTTGCTCAAACACCACCTACATTTTATTTTTATGCGTTGCAAAGTGAGTGTTTGATATAAAATTGTAATATTATAAAAAAATTCCATTTGAAAATGATAATTTTGCTCCACGCAATTAACGCATATTTCACTTTTGGTTGTTCGTTGATTTTGAACTTTTTGCTTATTTTTCTGGTAACGCACTTCACAATCACCGAGTCGAAAACCTATTCGAAAATCCTTACTTCGACATGTATCATCGATCTTTGCCTTTCTACAGTACACGTCATTGCGCAGCCGGTACTTTTACATAATGAATGCGTATTTTGTGAAAGGCTTCATAATAAGAACTTTTATTTAAAAATAATGACATAGGGTACGGCAATGGTTGTATCACACCAAAATCAAAATGTTTGTTTGGCATTTGGAAATAAAATATTAAATGAAGATGACATATTATGAAATCTGACATACTATAGTAAAGAAAAACATGGTTATCTCAAAAAGATAGAACAGAAAAATTCAAACAATCGTGCTAGAACACCAATAACATTTTTGATCGTTTTATTGCCACACACTGTGATGGTATAATTTAAAAGATATGGTACTTTCAAAACAATACGAAATTTAAAATGTGGTATGGTATGTACCAGGGGTGGCAAAATTTTCCGTTTGCATTTTCCATTTTCCGATGTTCCGCTTTTGTGGACTAAAATTTTCCATTTTACGAAAATGGACCATTTTCCGGAAAATTTCGCATAAATGGAGCTTGTTGGTCTTGAAAATTTAGTGAAAATTTTGTAAATTTTGGTATAAAAAATCTGTATTTTCTGTATTTAGAAAAAAGGTGAAAAAATGTATTTGAAAAAAATCTGTATTTTCCGTTTCCATTTTCCATTTTCTTATTTTCCGGTTTTTTGGATTAAAATTTTCCGTTTTCCAAACGCGGAAAATAAAAGTTCTTTCCGTTTTCCATTTTCCCTTACGTAAATGAAATTTTATTTTCCTGCCACCCCTGGTATCATACTTCGGCAAGGGGGGGGGGGTCCAAATTTTTTTTTGCGCGATGGTCTAAATTTTCAAACGCTCATATCTCGGCTCACCGACGTCGGCGGACAAAACTATGTATGTTTTGGGAACGCTCTCGACGAGCTCTTTCTTTTGGGTATAATACTTCTATAAAAATTTTCAAAAATGCGCCACATTTTTTAAAATTATATATACGAACAAACAACATAGAACAAACAATCGCGCGAAGCGCGAAAATTTTTTTTTTGCTTTTTTACGAACCTCTCAAAAAATTCAATGAAAAAAAACCATCGCGCATTTTCGTTGCGCGATGATTTTTTTATTAAGAAAAACCATCGCGCAATGCCATTGCGCAATGAAAAATTACGCATTTTTCCTTTAATTTGCTCGATTTTTTACTTTCTTTTTTCACCTGTCAAAAAATTTTTTTTTACCTTGGTCCCCCCTTTGGTCATTTTTTGGCCTTCGGCCATTTTGCGCGATGGTT
>SAUE01000066.1:80507-104200 GCA_009724625.1 Deladenus siricidicola
TTTTTTTACAGTTTATTTTAATTTTGAAGATAAACAAAAAGAAAAAAAAAACGAAAAAAAAAGAGAAACAAGCAGGGGCGGGCGAAAAAATTTTTTGACGTTTTTTTTACAAACAAGGGGGGGGGGGGGGGAGTGAAATTCCCTAGTGTCTAGGGAGCGAAGCGACCTTTTTCAGATCATAATATAAAAATGAATTTCTATCGCGAAATCAATAAAAGTCTGGAAAGCCCTACCTTCCATGGGGTCGCGGACACCTATATGGGAGGAATTTGATTTTGGTCAAAGGATTAAGGGGGTTGAACCTTAGTGCTATAAAAGGGTGGAAATCCGTTAAACCTTAGTGCTATAAAATTGGGGAAATCCATTTTTGTTCGAACTTTCAAATTTCGATGAAAATCAAATTTGCGGTGCGGCGACCAAGTAGCGGTGGACGACTTTGCTTGTGAGTTTACAGTATTATCCGGTGTTACATCGCTTTCGTATATGTGTTATTATTAATACCATATGTAATTATGTATATGTATGATTATGCATAGTTGAAGCCTAAGCCTAAATTAGAAAAATATTATTAAGCCTAAGCCTAACTCAGAAAAAACTCTTTCAGCCTAAGCCTAATTTTGGAGGCTAAACTAGGAACTCGGAAAGTATTTATTTGGCGTACGAACCGCACCGCAAATTTGATTTTCATCGAAATTTGAAAGTTCGAACAAGAATGGATTTCAACCTTTTATAGCACTAAGGTCCAACTCCATTAAAAATGACCAAAATCAAATTCCTCCCATATAGGTGTCCGCGACCCCATGGAAGGTAGGGCTTAGGCTTAGGCTAAGCCTTAGGCTTTAGGCTTAGGCTAAGCCTCAGCGGAACGCCAAATGTCGGGGCCGCAATTTTAACATTTATTTTAACACACATACGAAATGAAAGATGAAAAAAAGGATTTTTTTTTGTAAAAAATAAATCAGGAAAGGAAAGTATGTGGGAAATGTACCGATAAAGTTAGAAATAGGTTATAAATAAAGTTAGAAATAGGGAAGAATGGAAAGAAGAAAGCATATCTTTAGAAAGGATGTCCTTTTTTGCACTAACGCGCATTTTTCCTTTTTTGCACTAACGCGCATTTGTCCTTTTTTGCACTAACGCACATTTGTCCTTTTTTGCACTAACGCGCATTTGTCCTTTTTTGCACTAACGCGGCAGCACCTGATTATTCTGCTACTGGCTTTCAGCCAGTATGTATGCATGTAAATTATGTATGTAAAATTTATAAGATCGTATGTACATTTAATTAATTTATTAATTCGTTCTTTTTTTCTAAATCACAACAATTATGTCCGGTTTCATATGGAAGCAATTCTGCCCAATATTCTTTTGTGTTTTTTCATGTTAAAAGTGTATTTTTAAGTTAAAAGTTACTGTCAAAAGCAACAAAAAAACCAAAAAGTCTTTTCGAAGTTAAAAGTTACTGTCAAAAGCAACAAAAAACCAAAAAGTCTTTTCGACACAATTCTATTTGAAAATGTGCATAAAATCTTACCTCCAGTGATCTGACAAATCCGGAAACATTTGCTTTATTTCAATGGCTGTCAGCTCGGGATTAGAGAGAGATAACCGATTCAGCGTTTTGCGTTCAGCTTCCAGGATTTCGTCGAGCGTTTCGTCCGATATCAAATCCTCGTCTTCGTCATCATCCTCATCGTCGTCACCGTAACTCTCATAGCCATTCAAATCGTCGACATTTTCGACGTCCGTCAAGTCATCGTAGTTTTTATTATTATAACGACCACTTTCGGCGAAACTTTTTTCTGAATATTTTAAAGTAAAAATGTTTGTTAATTCACTTCAACAATTTCATTATTAACAATTTCATTACTAAATTTCTTTGATTTTTATTAGAACTTAACCATACAATATACAATATATTTAAAAACTATTTATTTGAGTATTTCTAAAGGCCACTAACCGTTGCGGTAAAGACGTTCCATGTGTGGCGAAAAGGTTTTTATTTTTTGGAAATATCGTCGCGTTGGAACTTCAGATACGGCGATTGAATTGCGCACTGGCGAAAGCTTTGGCGATTGCATTACCGGCGTGTTGGGCGAGGACCGGTTGAAGCTGTGCGTTCCCTTGAGGCCGCTTCTTTTCGTCTGTGACAGCGTGCGGTTGAGAAAGTCATTGCGCTTTTGCCGCAAATATTGAATGGCCGGAAGCTGGAGATGATTGTTTACTTCGCTAGCTTCCACCGCTGCCGCCGGAAGGGAGGCAGAGAAAACAGGTTCGGCGTTGAACGGAAGAGGCCGCCGCATAGCCCACCGACTTCGTTCATCGTCCGATACATCTGCATCGTCATTTAATTGGTTGAATTTTGTGCTGTTCAGAGATAATTGTAAGCTTGAACCGGATGCGGACGACGTCTCCAAAGTATGATTGGCAGGCGTCTTTACGCACACACTAGGCGCATGCGCCGGTGAGGATGAAAGCGAGGCGGCTGACAGAGAGGATGACGGAGATGTAGAGGACGAAGATGCTCGCTGCGAGGCAGATGAACATGATATTAGCGAACAATCAGAGGAACAGCAAATCGAGTTCATCGCACACAGAGATCCGCATCTGGGTTCATCTTCACTTCTGACAAAAGTTTCTACTTCTTTGTTGTCATTATTTAATTCATGCTCAAGCTTATTATGATGATGTTGATTAAGGTGGCAATGGTGCTCGCAACAAACCTCCACCAAATTCGAAGTAAATGATGAGGATGGTGACGTGGATTGGACGCCGTTATTTTCGCCTTTTCTCCTCTCCAAACCATTTTGTTTGTTAATGCTTTCCCTTTTCGTGCACTCGCCGTCTTGCGTTGTGCTCAACTCATTCTTCGCATATGTTATAGAGCAGACTGGATTAAGTCGTTTATCCCCGTGGATTTTGCAATGATAATGGTGATTGTGATTCTTTTTGTTAGATTGTTTTTTCTGCTTTTCCAATTGCGCTTGCTGCTTTTTGCGTGTTCGACTAGCTTGGCGCCGCCGACTCAACGAAAGTTGAAGAAGATTTGTGTGAATATCGTGCCAAGCTGCAATTGCGCTAACTAAGCGACGCGAAACCATTCGGTCGTACAAAAAGGAATGTTGAGAAGTAAAAAGTGAATCTAAAAGTTTTTTGTAATTGTTTTTATTTAGACAACTACGCTGTTCAAGTCTCACCTTTTCTGAACCACCACTTTCGCTTGCGCGCGGGCGTGCTGCTTGAGCATCCGCCGCCGTCGGTGCGTAAATCGCAGGAAGAGGCGGATGCGGCGCCAAAAAGTTCGCGCTTTTTAGTAGCCGGCGTTTGCAATTCGGTGGCCGCATTTAGGGATACGGAAGATGCTTTCGCCGACGTTGATAAATTGGTGTTGGCGCATCCTCTTAAATTTTTCAAGTCCGCTTTCCGTGCTAACGCCTGAGAATTACAATCCGCGCGGTCTCCCTTCTTTTGGCTTTGTCCAACTTCTGGGCTAGTGTGCTGACGCATTTCTCCACAACGTGATCCACCTATGCCTGAATATTATTGTTGTCTTCCACAATATGCGGAAGAAAATAAAAAAATATTTACTTTTATTGTTAGTGCCAAATGCGGAATAAGTTGTACTATTTCGCCTTTATTTCCACCCTTCACCTAAAAACAACGATAAAATAGACATGAAACACTTCTATGAAAATTGTTGAACTTAATGCTTGTTGACAGCTAAATTTTTTTGCAGCTTAGAAAATTGCTAAATTGAATAATGTGAAATTTTACTGCTACACAGGTCGTAGATTTTAAGCAATAAATGTGATGGATTTCTAAATAAAAAAAATCGGCGAAAAGCCTCCCCCGTAAAATGGTAAAAATATTTAGGTATTGCGCTGTTGTGTCATTGGTTTGTTTCTATTTGGACAAAATAATCAAGAGTGTAACCGTTGCATTAGAAAAAAATACAAAGTTAAAACCATTTTACTAAAAAATAACAAATGTGACAAAACCTTGATTTTAAAAGCAAAAAATAAAGTGATGAGGATGAAATGAAGAAAATAAAGAGACATTTTTTATTTTGCAGCAGAAAAGACAATTTAAAAGTTCGAGTTAGATTGAATTTCATTCATTTTTATAAAAACATTGAAGTACGTGAAAAGTTTTAGCGATAATTGGGTCAACATTCAACTCGACATTGTTTGAATACATAACTACAGCTTAGCTACCTAATCAAAAATTCAATGTTCATAAACATTTTAGCCGAAACCCATATGCAAATTATGATGAACTTTTATAATATTTTTTGGAAAATGATAATTTACTGAAGTGAGAAAAATTTGGCAACTGAACTTTTATTTAGTATGTCTGTTTGCAAAATTATAGCTCATTCGTTCAAAATAAGTAAAAATTGACTTACACATTGAAAATGCTTTATAATGAATGCCCAAAAAGAGAAATTATTTAGCAAATTCGACAAGCTTTGCCCTCATGCTAATTGTTGAATGTTTCTTTCGATTAGCAGTTCTAATTTTTGAAATGGAAAATTTCAGCCTTGTTGTTGTCACTTTTCACCTGTCTTCACCTCAACCGTTCCCTCTCCCACCCACATTTTGTTCCTCCTTGCCTTTCTCACCCTTCTCTTTTTAATCAGACGTCCACTGACCCGGCTATGCACACATCTTTCACGCATACTTTTTTTTATTTCGTCTATCTTTAACTTATGTTCATAACCATAATTTAAAGTTTTCGGGGCAGAACAAAAAAAGTAAATAAAGGCCAACCGGCAAAAATGCGAATAAATCGAAAAATTAAGCGATGCGTTAACTATGAAATTTATTTTCCAAGCTTTCGGGAAAAGAAAAATACACTACGAGAAGAAAATTATTGCAATCAGACCGCGTTGCATTCGCATTTATTATTGTTTTGTGCAATGCATAATGATGCTCTTCACAACAAAACCATTCTGTTTTCTTGTAGATATTGATTTATTTAATAATCACCATTAAACTTTCAATGATTTATTGCCATATTGTTTTTCAACACAATATCAAATTATTCAAAGTATTTACTTATTGTTTTGTTCTCAGCGACAATGTTATTAAAATTACATGAATGAACCCATCAATACCATTATTCCCTCGTGACGTAGAATTAAAAAGGAAATAAAAATGGAAAATAAAAATTGTGGTTTCAGTTCTTCACACCCCTCCACTCTTCGGCATTTAATTTGACAAACAGATCAACATACATAAATTAAAAATAATACCGCATTTTAATCAGACACCAAAAAATCAATAATAAACGGATTATTTTTTGCGTGCGTCATTAAAAAAGATGCGCGCCAAAATTGTCCCATTGCTACTACCAAAGGACCATAGGACGGCCAGCTAACTCGCCTCAAACTCAACGATCAACGTTTGAAATCTTGCAGTGCATTAATTATTTATTGAATTACGTGTGCCTTACGATGTGTGCGTAAACGTTCAGTTCTTATATATGTGTGTATATATGTATTTTGCAATGTGAATTCGCCGAATAGCCAACGCAAAGAGAATGGAAAAACGATGTGTGTACATATAAAATAAATACATATATTTTGTGTATTTTGTACGTGTATTCGGTAGTAATCATCTTCTTCTCTGCCTCGTAAGATCATAATTTCGTATTTCCCAATTTTGAGATTCATAAAGAGAAAGTGGTAATTAATAAATCACAAAGCGAAGAAGATGCAATAAGTGACTAATTAATAGATATGATTAATCTTGTGTTTTTTTTATTAAAGATTGCTTAATTCAGTATGAAAAGTGGAGAATCCATTAGCCGAAAATAAAAAGTCGCAAGGTGGAACGTGAACATAGATGAATTGCCGATAACATAATGATCGATAAATTGTTATTATAGTTTTGTATTAGGTTTTTTGTCAATATGCGTAATAATAATACAAAAATTAAAATTGCTTGAAATACTTTATTCCACGCTGTACACATTTGGAGAATTGTTAAAAAACGTGTTTAAAAATTCATAATAATCGTTATAAAAATCTGACAAAACATTTTTTCTGAAAATTTTTGAAGAAATAATTCTCAACAGACTTGGCACTACTGTAGTCTGAACGATTCAAATACACAATGGTTTCCGCAAGGGGGCGGTGGGTGGGAGGGGGATTCTCCTCATGGAGAAATTTTAGAAATTCTATTTTTCCCTCGTAAAAAATAAAATTTTGTCGATTCCTCACATTAAAAAAAATGGGTTGAATTCACTCAATGGAACATTCATGGCTACGTCCATATGTATCTAAAAATACAAAAGTTCGGAATAATTAAAAATTTACACATAACCAACACACCAAAATACGCTACGCCACTGATCTGAATTATAAAAATTGCTGCATTAAAAAAGAAAAGAAAAAAATACCAGTAGTCGAAATGATTGCGATCACTACGCTTTTTCAATCACTTATTTTCTATTTACATAATAAAATATTTGATACACAATAAATTATCGAATGTTTAAAAAATAAATGTTGAAAATACAGGAAAAACCGCTTGCTACAAACAGAAAGAAGAATTCCAAAAACCAGAAAACAATAAAATTGAGCTGCCCTTACTAATTTTAATCATTAAAATACATATGAAATAATAACAATAATAATAATATAACGGTAAGGTCCAACTCTGACCAAAATTATGCCATACATCTTTCAAAGCTCAACAAAAACAAAAGATACGTAATGGAAAATAAAATCGATGCCCGTATGAAAAAAGACACAACATCTTAATAAAATACGGTTCATTATCAAAAAAAAACAATATTAGTTTTTAATATACACTTTATTACAAAAAACAATTCCCACTGACAACTTTCTCACTACGAAGTTGCAATGGGAAATTTACGGTGTAAAATTACATTCAACCCCGTTTGTGATGGCGGTGAAATAAAATCGACTTCCGTCGGCAAAAAACCATCAGCATTGAGAGCACTTATTTGCCGCGGTTTCGGCACGGGTGATAGGTTATTCGTCGTAGGAAACGTAATTTTATCGTCTGGTGAATACGACCAACGGTTCGGGACGCAACTTTTATTCAAAAGAAACGAAGACAAACGATTCGGATCAGCGAGTTCGATTGCGCTAATGTTTGTAATTCCTTTATCACTTATTCGTTTACCTAGAAAAAAAACCTTATATCAAACGATGTGTATTTCAATCATTTCAAAAATAAATCAATTTTTGTTTAAACCTAACAAAAAATTTAAATAATCCTAGCTGAAGACGTATTGGGCCGAAGACATTTAGAATAAATAGTAAACTGATCAAATATTGGTAAAAGCCAGATTAAAAAATTTAATGTACTTACAAGTCAAAAATTCTGAATCTTCCAAACCCCCCTCCCCTCCCCACCAATTATGCACATTTAAAATATGCATCTTACCAGAAGCAGAGCAATAATTCCTGTGATTTGCACCACTCAATTTTCCTGTTCCACCAAAAGTTTCCTGGTTAAGCGACGACGACGTTGAGTCCAGGTAAAAATTCGAAACTTCGTCCACCTCGTCGCGGTCATTGCTATCCTCTAGTATGTCCGATAATGGATGCGCTGATAGCGGTGGAATGAAAACATTGTTATGCCATTCCGATTTGCTTGCGTATGGATTAGACGTGCTAAAATAACAAATTTTTAAATAAAAATCAAATAATATGCCAAATCAAATACAAAAAATTAATTAAAAAAGAAAAAAATAACATGATAACACCAACTTTTTGAGATAAATTTATTATATTTAAACCGAAATATAAATTTTCTAAAAAATTGAAATTAAGCATACGCTTGATTGAAAGAAATATCGGCCGGCAAAGCTTTCCATCCGTTATTTTCGCCCGCATTTCCTCCACTGCCGCGAATGTCATCTGAGGAATTAGGCTG
Organism: Deladenus siricidicola; assembly: GCA_009724625.1. Classification (NCBI taxonomy): domain Eukaryota; kingdom Metazoa; phylum Nematoda; class Chromadorea; order Rhabditida; family Sphaerulariidae; genus Deladenus; species Deladenus siricidicola. Next base: position 88,418 of record SAUE01000066.1, read on the forward strand.
TCTGCTTGAGAATTGCTCGGTCTGTTGGTCGATGTTGCACACACTGCTGACATTACTCGCATTCTTCACCGGCAGGCGGCCGCGCGCTTCGGAGCCCGAGCCGGGGTATTTGTCGAAAAAGACGGTCTGAGAGGGTCGGAAAAGAATGGTGCCAAGCACACTCACCAGAAGCATTTCAACCGCCAAAATAAACGACGTAAAAACTAAAATAATACTTTTAATTTAACCAATTCAAAAATTATAAATTAAAAAATTATATTATTTTTAACAAATTAAAACATACACTGGGCTTTCCCACTATCCGGTAGATAAGGACCATCACTAAAAGCGCCAATCGCCGCCAAAAAATCGAACGAAAACTTCTGCACAGAATAAGCCAACTGCGAAAAGTCGACGATGCGAAACATCAGCGAAAATCTATACGCCGTCAAAAGTTTCTAAAAAAATATTTAAAAAAAAGTCATAAAAAATTGTCAGATTAGTCAATTTTTCTGTCGTTCAATGCATACCGTTCAAATAAAAAAAATTTTTCAAGAATAAAAATTAAGGAAAAATGAAATTATGGCAAAATAAAGTATGACGTACTCCAAAGCAAAAAATCCGATCTCCCCCTCCCATACTCCAAAGTAAAAATAGTTTAAAAGTTTTCCATCATATATGAACTTCCACAAAATTTGTCTGTTCCATCAAAAAATCGTGCCAAAAACGTTTTTCAATTTTCGAAAAAAATACGACGTCGCAAATATTTAAAAATAATTAAAGAAATACATATAATAAAAAAGCATACACTTCCCGGCGGAATTATTATGTAGCTTCCATAAGAGCCAACGAACAGCGAGCACATTCCTGTGAAATTAGTGAGTTGAAAAAAGCTGAAAAAAATACAATAAATTATACGATTCCAAAGCTTCAAGTAAGGAAACCCCTACAAATGACGTCGATTCTCCATTTCGAAAAAGACGACGATATTCAATATTTCCAAAAATATTCTCACTAGCGGAGATTGAAACACCAACCATTCCACTCGACGGAAATTATACCTAAATATCATCAATTTTTCAATAATTAGTTTTTTAATCAAGACCTTAGTTTAATGCAAAATAACGAGAGAATTGAGTAAAATAAAATTAATATGTGCATTTATGATGCTCTTTTTCGATAAGCAGACTAAACAGATCATCGTGTTTCGGCAAGCAGGCGGATTAGATAGATCATTGTGTTATGAAATTGTTTAAAAAAGTAACCTCCCCTCTTGTGAATTCATAACTTCCAATAGAAAAAATTACTATCAAGCTTTAATTTGAAAAATTTGGTAAATCCAAGACAATTTCCTCCACGATTCATGTCACATTCAAGACCCAAATAGCAACACTTACTCCGTTGCTTTGAGCTTCGGGAGGCAGAAAAAGCAACAACCGATGGGCATAACCCGGAGCGATAATTTCACATCCCTTTGCAAAAGCCTTTCGCACATCAACTTCCTACTGCCGTTCAAAGTCGTCATTAACATGACCATGACGAATATACATAACATAAAATACCTGAAAATTCCAAAACGTAAAAAACGAACGAATAAGACAAGATTAACAGTTAAATAAGTGCAGTTTTAGGCAAAATTTTGACATAAAAATTTGAATATTTTCTTAACTAAAATGTTTTCTTTATCAAAAACGAATGATTAAAGCCGGAAAACAATTGTTGTTAAACATAATAATAAAATTTGAATTCAGAAAAAGTGCAAAAAACTTACACAAGAGCAATGGCGTACAAAAAAATGGCCGATCTCGGCAAAATCATTCCCATAGTCGCGCACAATGAAACCACCTAAAAATAATGTATTTATTTTTAAAAAATTATTGTTGCTAAACACTATGTAGACTCCCGCAATATAATGTAGACCAAATCACAAAAAGAATTTCAGAAACTGACGTTGAAGAAAAAACTCACCGGACACATAAAAACAATCCAATAAAGATCTGTTTGAATTTGTTCATTACTGATAAACCGAAGGACGTAGTACAAATGCACGGCGCCAAGAAGCATTACGAGTGCCGTGCACGCACAGCCGATGTACAAAGGAATTGCATATTCGAAGGAAAGAAAAATATCTGAAACAATCAAATAACATCAAAAATTATATTTGCCGGTGGATTCGAACACGTTCGAAGAGTTCGAAGAGAGCACGTTCTTTTTTTTACCGAGAGTCCTTTTCTAGTACTTCTTAGCACAATAATTCCGAATCTGACAGACACAACTAATCAAAAAGGCCTCGTTGGTGAATTGTCTGGCGAAAAATGCCTTAACCAACCACCACCAGAAGTAAATTCTTTAATTCTGGTATGGAAAATTAAAATGTTAAGAAACACTCTTCCCCATGGAGAGAATTTCTCAGATCCCTGCCCGAAACTACAAAAGTTTCATTCCCAAAACAAAATTATAGAATAAATAGAAAACCATACGTTTAAACCATTCGCTTGCTGCAGGGTAATTCACAGTGTCATTCGATTTTCGGCCAATAACTTCACGTAGTATATCCATTAGAATGCGTTTTAGTTTTGAGCAGCGGATCAATTATCGTTTTCAAGGAAGCATCTAATTAAATTAATAAAAATTGTACGAAACCACCGATAAGCATCAGGTATTTCGTTATAATGTAACTCAATTAATTTCGAATATCGATTTACACTTTATTTTCGCTTCATTCTTGAGAGGCACGATTTTAAATTTTATTTTATTTTCAACGTGTAAAAAAATCTTTTAAATTTGTTTCATGAAAATGACGCATTCCCATATGTAATCTGACAACTATAATTGCTATTATTCGAGAAATGTGTATGTATTTGTGTATGTATGCAAATGCAAATGTCTCGTTGTTTAACAATCAAAAGAATACGGCAAGAGGAAATTTCAACATATGTACACATATATGGGTGTGTAATCGATCGTTTACGTGCAAAAAATGGATTTTTACAAAAATATACATACATATAATAAATATTGTTTAGTAATGAAAATGTAAATTCCAATATTAGTCTCACCACATTTTTTATGAATTAGAAAAAGATTAACACAGGTGTGCATAAATCAGACGCAAAAACAAACAAACGATTTTGAAAAGCAAAAATATCGACGTTATGGATTGCAAAACCATAATGTATATAACTGCTAATTTACAGAGTTGTTATTTAGTAATAATAACTTTTTTAATTTAAGGTTTGGCAAAACAAAAAAAATGATAAATTAGAAAATCCTTTAAATAAAAATAAAAAACTTTTGATCTTCGTATACATAGACATTTCTCATCGCGAAATTTGGCAATGATTTTGAGTCATAGGAAAATTTTTATCAGTGCAAAATGAAAATAAAATCATACCTATTTTAAATTGAAAAGGGGAGGCGTTGCTTTTACGCATCGGTATTATACCTTCAAATTTCAATTACATAAAAAATTTGAACAGTTTTCAATTATGACTAAATATTTTTCAACAGATGTCGATATCTACTAAAAATATATATATTAAAAAATTTTAGTAGATATCGACGACTGTTGAAAAATATTTACTTAAAACCTGTAATTCCGAAAAGCTCTGATATCGAAGCCTGCTGCATATAATGACGTAAAAGTACGGTATTTGTTCGATAAGACGATGGGAAATTAAACAATGGGAAATTAATCCACAAAGAGAAACCAGGTATTTTAGCTAATGAACAACGGGATATTTCTACGATACTGTTTTATTATATATTTTCTTTGTAATTTAGATCAAGCTTCGAAAAAAGTTTTAAAACTTGGCAATGTCGTCATGACGACAAAAATCATCATAATCGTAGTAACCAAAAAATACCATAAAATATAGAATAAAATATTGTACATAAAATGAAATAATCATGAATAAATTTCAAATTAATTCAAGAAATATAAAGAAAAAAGAAATATAAGATTAAAATCGAAAAACTCAAATGTAGTTTTGAACGTATACACTATATAAAACCATTGAACATGAGGTTTCGGACAGAGGTTCCTCTTAAATATAGTGTTGCAAACTATTGTTAGTACAAGCATATTGTTAGTACAAAAATAAAAGTCTGAAAATTTTTGAACTGTAACTTCAGAGTTTTGTTATAAGTTGGAGTATATGATAATATTGAATTACTGTATTCAAGCTGATCGTACCATTTCGAAACCGATCATTTACTTTAAGCAATTTAGATTTTATTTTTCCCTTTCTGCATGTTTTATGATATTTGAACGTCTTTTCATATTTCTGACTAGCACAAAAATCTTTTTTTGTAAATCCGCTCATTTATCATTTTTCTCCGTGAATTGTTTCTTGTTTTTTTAATTTTACTTCCTACATATAAGACTGCATCTTCCCCTACTTTGTTCAATCATTTAAAAAAATATTATCTTTGTATGTTATTTTTGTGAGTTACCATTGTGAGGAACGTGTATTACAATTTTATAAACAACAGATTAATGAATTATTATTGTAGGAATTAGGATGTATATTCATTGTACAATACATATATTATGAATATTTATGGATATTTATTGTAAAACTTTTATTTTTTTGCTTATATTTTCTAAAAACCTTTGTATTGTTGCATATAGAGACGTAGCCAGAAATATCTGTGGAGCTATATCCATAATGGGAAAAATATTTGCTGTTTTTTACGTTAGATTAGACGCGGGGCTGGGATTTTAAATATTTATTTTCTTTAATACATATGTATTGAGTTGCCAGAATACTTTGTGATTTATTTATTGTACATACTTAACGTTTTTGAACGCATACATAATAACGTAGTCTAACACATTTGATTTGATTGATTTCAAAAACTATCAGTTAAATTTTACTTTTCCGCGTTAGATTTTTTTATATGTTAAGAAATTGACAAAAAAATTAAATCAATTTTACAAGAAAGTCCATTTGAAGTATCTTTTTTAATGATTGAATTTTTAACCAAACTGACTAGCACAAACTAAACGTCATAATCTTCTTTCTCAAAGTTTTCAAGAATATGACTATGTAAGTATGTATTTATTGTAAAAACATTTTTTATTGTTTCAAATTTTCTTCTCTTCATTCGAACCTCTAAAGAACAAAAAATGCTGAGGACATGAAAGTAAAAAGAATGCATTAAAATGCGGTACTTCTTATTTTTTATCTTTAAGTAATAATAATTTTGAATTTATATTAAAAATGCTCGGAAAAAATTAAGAAGTCATTTTAAAAAGTTACTTAAAATTGAGTTGCATTTATTTATATGTAGTTTATCTTAGTGCCTAATAAAATTTTGAAATATCTCCAAACAACAACTTTGACGCCAACTTCACGCAAAATAATGATATCTGAGGAAAGTCGGTTTTGAAATTTGGCTAGAAGATGAATTATTTTGAATGATTATCTCAATTCTTTGTTTTTAATCTCTCCTAATCTGTTTTTTATGTTTTTTGCGGGAGTGAAAGAATGGGGAAGGAGCAGTTGCACTCATTGATTTTCAGTTTGTTTAGTTTTGCTTAAAATGACTGACATTACTATTTATTTCACTTTTTGCCGAAATATTATTTTATCTCATAAAAGTGGAATTTGCTGCTTTTACTTTCTGCTAATTTTTATATTTTAATTTTTACAATTAAAATTGGCCATATTTTATTAAATTCGTATTCCACTGAAATTTTGAACCATCTGTCGGCCTCAAATTTATTTATTTTTATTAATATATAAAAATATTTATGGTTAACTATAAAAGTTCTTCTATGAATAATGTTTTAAAGGAATTTTTTCTATTGCGAATGAAATATATACGGTCTACGCATAAAATCGTTGAAAAAATATTTATAAAAATAAATATTTTTTCAACGATGTGATTTTTTATTTCGAATAAAAATGTTCACTAATTTTGGGAAAGTCGTTTATACATATACATTTCACATATAATTTTTAAAGGGGTTTGAACATAATAATGCGCTACTATCAAAACGTCTGCTGACATCAACGATAAGACTGCTACTGCGATCCGGTGATATTTCTATGTTGCATGCGTCTCATTCTCCGCCTTCTCCTTTTTGGATCGTTTTTAATTATCGGCACGCTGATATTTGTAGCAATTAAACATGCTCGAACCAAATACCAAACATCTGACGCTGCCAATAGCGCAAAAGGTATCCAAAATGTTGAGTTAAACTATATCTATAAAACATCATTTTTTAAATTTAGTGCCAAACAAGTATATGTATACAGGGTGAACCAAATATGCATGTTGACGGACTTGTTTTTGTTATATTACTTTTTAACCTAACTGTAAAATTCTTTTTTTATTCGATTCCCCATTCTTTGCCATTTTGTCTGTAATGGTAACAAAAAAATGGGAAATGGCCTATGTTTGGGAATTGAAACATTTTGTGCATATTTTAGGCATTTACCTTAATTGGGAGTCACAGATTAAAAATTTCAAAAGAAATTTGTTAAGAAATTTGGAATCAGCGCTAAAAACTGATCTTGGCTTAAGTTATAAGAAAGGCAAAAAATTGTTTGAAAACGATGCTCCAAACAAATAAAAACTCACAAAAATATCGAACAAAATTTAATGAAAATTTTATTATCTTATTTTCAATAAAAGTTGTTTTTTAAGTATCATTATGAACTTTTCAGTATTATAGTTGGTATGAAACAAAATGTTAAAAAATCGAATAAAAAAGTATTTTACAATTTTGTTAAAAAGTTATATAAACAAAAGTATATTTTGTCCACCATGTACATATGCATTACGAATTGTATCAAAATCAATTTTCAATGTAGATGAAGCGTTTCGTCTGCTACTTTCTACCTCAGACGATGCTCTGGCACTGGCCGGCCTCTCCAATGCAGGAAACGACGAAAATGGTCTTCAATCGGGAACGATTGTGGGCGTCAATATCGCTGGTGGCGGTGCCTTCGTGGGTGGAGTCCGCTCTCGCCAGCACGTCGATCTCAATTTCAACGTGGCAGTAATACTGGTGGTGTCGCTGTTGAGTGTGGCGCTTCTCATCACCGGTATTTGCTGTTAGTTTTTAGCGCTATTTGTTGTGCGTGTGTTTTCAATGAAACCAAATTTTTGTGCCGTATTTAAAAAAAAAGCTATATGATTGCAATCACAATCAGTGATGTTATAGTATATGTATGTATAGGTTAAACTTATGTCTTTTTTCCATTGTAAATGCAGATTACAATGCTAAATATTCGCTATTCAATACAATAATTTAACTAAACTACATTTTTGTGTACGTAGCTTTATCACATAAATACATACGTACATATAACAATAAAATTATTCAATATTTCAGTGGTAATCGTCATTGCAGTCGCAATGGATACATCGTCAACGGACAATATTAGAAATTTCGACGGCGGTAATTTTAATGAAACATTTACGCACGAGGAGGACGAGAGTATTGAAAGCAACTCCTCCTTCCAGAATTTGAAATTTGTAAAAAATCGTCATCGACAATTATTTGCCCCCGATGGGGAATGGTATTCAGAAGCGAGTGACGAAGACCTTTCTTTTGAATCAAGCGATGAAAAATCGTACAGCAGCGGCAAGGTAAATATTATAATACATATGTAGTATTTACAAATTATCAGTGATTGGAAAAAGTTCATGAAAAAAATCCATGACATGAACTTGGTTCAAGAGAAAAAGTTCTTGGCGGAGAGAACTTTTTTCATGTTTCGAAAAAAAGATCTCGAAGACAGGAGAACTTTTTTCATTTGTCCAAAAAAGACATTTTTTCATGAAAAAGTAGGACCCACGCCTGGTCAGAACAATAGGTAAATGTGAGGAAAAGATCAAAAAACGCATCCTTTTATGCGAGCATTTTCAAATCAAATTTTGAAGTGGAGTGGGCGTGGCTTATGTTTTTGCGCGGATGTGTTTTTTTATCTTCTCCTCACCTATTGTTCTGACCAGGCGGGTCCAAATTTTTTTTCATGAAAAAAAATCTTTGGAGAAATGGAAAAAGTTCTTGGCGATCGAGAACTTTTTTTCGAAACATGAAAAAAGCTGATGTTGTCGAGAACTGGAAAGAAGAAATGAAAAAAGTTCCGATCGCCAGGAACTTTTTTTGTGAAATTGAAAAAAGTTCCGATTACCAAGAACTGGAAAAAAGGAAATAAAAAAATTTTTGTTTTCGAGAACTGGAAAAAAATAAATGAAAAAAGTTCGTTTTGCCAAGAAATTTTTTGGTTCATGAAAAAAGTTCTTTTTTCCGAAAAAAAAAGTTCAGTTCATGAACTTTTTCCAATCACTGCAAATTATACATTGAAATTTGCTTTTAAGAGCAGGTAAATTTTAAAATATAAGTAAACTAGTATTACTGATGAGTATTACTGACGGTAATTCGGTTGATTCATTGGAAATATGTAGAACATTAAATTTCATCAAATCGACCAAATGCGCACATCTTTCTGGTGTATAGTAAAAAATTTATATTATTAAAATTTATTAAAATCTCGTTACCTCATTTTTGAATTGGAAGAAGTTTTTGGAACAAAATTACAGAAAATTGCTTTACTAAAAAAATACAAATCAATTTTTAATTTAGATGCTAATATCAAACGAACGCGAGACCGCCACAAATTTGCGTGACGTTCAAACAGCCCTATGAAAATAATGAAGAGAGCTTAATTTAAACGAGTTTCAATTTGCGCCGGATAAAATTATATTTAAGAAAACAGCTACAAATTTAACATATGTAAACAATTCAGTGTTTTGCCTTTTCTTCAAAGGAAAATGAAATCGAGTCGAAATAGTAAACTTACAAAAACTTGCAAAAACTTTCAATTTCAAAAGATTTCAAGATTAAACTTTTCAATTTTATTTAAACCAGTAGCTTAATTTCCAGAAGCTTAAAAAATTAATTCAAGACAAAACACTGATCTAATTTAAGAGGCAATTAAACGGGTGTTATTATTCAATTCAATCAGTACATATTTTGAAATGTGTGACACAATGCTTTTCTACACATTTCGGAGAAAGCTAGAATTTGCGGAAAATGCAAGAATGCACGCAACGTGCTTTTGTAAGAAAGAAAACCAAAGCTACTGTTTTTTATGCGCCGGAATTTTAATTCCGGCGCAAATTTTAACAATTCAGTTAAATTTTTTAAATTGTCATATATACAGTAGCTTTAGTTTTCGTATAGAATCTTTCTTAAAAAAGCACGTTGCGTGCGTTTTTAAAAACTTTAAAAGACTTCTACAAAAATTTCATAACTTTAGAGACTTTTTTCTAGGTTTTCTGCTTCTTGGCTTTTTGAATATTTTGAAAGGTTGTCCATAAGTTTTGGTGTTTGCGCAAATTCCTTGCTTTCTCCAAAATGTGCAGGAAATGGGTTTTTTGCGCACTTTGCAAACTTTTGCAGAATTCAACCAATTGTTTGTAAAAACGCATCATGTTTTCGAATAAATTTGTTTGCATCAATATTAAAAATTTTAACTAAATAACAAAGAAAAAAATTTGCAAAAGCCCTTTTCACAATTTGAAGTTTTTTTTCACAAAAAGCAAATAATAAAGGTCAGACGATTTTTCACTTTAACATTTTTTACTCAATTTACCTGAAAAATGAAATTACTTGGTCAAGTGGTCAGCTAGCCAGAAATTCAGCACAAACAAACAACATATAATAAAAAACGCTAATTTTTTTTGAAAACAAACGTGAATTTTCTAAAGATTTGCTTTGCAAGCAATAAGACCCGATTTCTGCAAAAAAAAATACTCTTGCTTTCAAGTGTTTCAAATATCTGTAAATTAGTTGAATCCATGATTTGCAAAGCATAGTAAAAAATTGAGAAATTTTTTTGGAAGGCTCTGAAATTAATCCAAATCTCGAACATGATTTTATTTATATTTTTATTTTTAAGATTTCATATTTTTATTTCTTTGGAAATGTTTACATTTTTATAAAAATTTGGTCATCGTCGGTTAAATAGTTTTCAATTTCGCACTTATTAACTTTAGGAATTTCAAGAAATATGGTAGCAAAAATTGTTTGGGAGAAATTTAATGCAGGAAGTATGTAAGTATGTCGAGAAATTTCACTTTCAGCTTTTGTTTCAATGCGCGGCATGGCCGAAAGTGAATTTGCATAGTCAAAAGTCAAACAGCATGCACACTTTTGCGTATTTGCAATGCTTTGTGTCTTTTTTACGTGTGAGTTAATAATAACATAAACTTAGATTTGAATTTGCAAATTTTCATTTTTATAATACATTCAAAGGAATTCTAGGCCAGCAGGGCTGTTTTTTTGTTGTTATTTAAAAGTTCCCATTTTTCCATTGTTTTACGATTGAAGCTATGTACATAATTTACAGTATGTTTATGTTATTTTTAAAGTTTTAAAACTCTCACACGTAATAGAAACTTTTGCAAAGCAAAATTAAGCAAAATCGTGTAATTTTACTTTTTTAAAGTATGTATTCCAACTTGACTTTTTCGTTTTGAAACAAACTTTTTTCATACATATAAATAATATATTTATTTACTCATGCGATAGACTAAATTATTTAATTCCGCGTTATGTAAAAAATCCAATTAAACATTTTTTAGATTTTTATTTTAGCACCCCTCCAGGTATCTTAACACATTTTCACTATCCTTCAAGTTTTTTTAGCGTTGCCTTGACACTTGCCAGCTTTTTGACGCTTTAACAATTTTGAAATTTTAGTGTTCATAAATGTTTTTTGTTGTTTCCTCGTATTCTTCGAATTTTCAAGTGTAAAAAAGAGAGAATAAAAACTCTATCAGCGAGATTTCAAAACAAAACCGATCGACAAGGAGAGCTAGCTTACTTTCAGATTATGAAAATGTAGGCACTTACGGTGTAACCAGAGATGTTGAATTTCCGCCCTCAAATAGGAAGTTGTTCGGCATATTTACTAGACTTTTTCAGGATTTTTTTCACAAAATAAAAACTTGTAGCTAATTTTTTTATTTTCATATTTAAAATTTATTGGTTTCAAGAAATCGATGAGGTTCAATATACATTCACGCCAATGAGCCAAATGGAGCCGGCGTATGCGTATTGACGCCAATGAGCCAAATGGAGCCGGCGTATGCGTATTCCTTTGGCAGGGGTGGCGGCTTTGGCCGCCAAAATTACCCCGAAAACATTAATGCCGACTTTCAAGACGATGGTGCTTATTTTCTCAGCAGCAGTTTCGGAATTTGGACTATGGTGTCTGGTAATCTTCAATCATCACAATCCTCAGCTTTTCGAAAACTCAAACATGAGATCTCTTTTTTAATTTTACATACATACTTTTTTTCTTTTTTAACAGTCATTTTTTTTTGAAATTTGAAAATTTTTGAAATTATCTTTCAGGATTTGGACTGCTAGAAAGTGGTAGAGTTTCATCGAAGGATGAAGTTAACATAATGGTTAAAAATGTCATCGACGTGGTGTTTGGCGGACTTTCATATTGGGCGTTCGGTTACGGCTTCACCTTTGGCAATCTTTATCCTAATCCTGCTATAGGTTTCTTTTATGAATTATTTGCTCAGGCGGTGCTATTATCTACTACATAATATGTGTATAGTATACATACATATATTTTTTATAAAATTTAAAAGCTATACATATTTATAAACAAAAGGTTACAAATAGAACGTTTGGTAGCAATGAAGAATTTGTTCCTGAATAATTTTGAAAACGTTATTTTGCAGGCATTGGCAAATTTTTCTACGATCCTGAAGATGAAATTAACGCATCCCTGGAGGCATGGCATTACGGTGCTTTTTTCTTCCAAATGTCTTTTGCCACAACAACATCTACCATTGTTTCAGGTAACACTGTACTTAAAAAAACAAATACATACAACCATTTCTAAACATTAAAATTTTCCGTGTATTAAAGATATGTCATATATTTAGCATCAATGGCTGAGCGAATTCGGTTAAAACCTTACATTGTAATAACGTTCCTCATGACGATTTTACATTCTGTCGCTGCTCATTGTAGAGTTTTATATGTAAAAGAAATATTATATGTAATTTTAAAAAATTGTATGAATTTAAACCTATTACAGTATTTAGTTTCCATACAATGTAAACAGTTGCAAAATTCTCTATTTTATAAAATAAATTTAATACATTGCAAAATAAATATGTTTACCAATAGTATACTCTTATGCATAGGGGTATGGTCACCGTATGGTTTCCTCAAACGGTTGGGTTGTGTTGACGCGGCTGGCTGTTCCGTGGTGCATTTGGTGGGTGGTGTTGCTGGACTTGCCGCTACGCTCTATCTGAAGCCGCGGCGTGGCCGTTTTGGAGAAAAAAGTTCACATCAGATGTCAAATCCGACTAATGCCCTGCTTGGCACGTTTATGCTCTGGTGGGGATGGGTTTGTAATTTACTTTCAGAAAAAAAAATTTTCACGTTCATTTGCCATTTATTCAAAAATATTGATGTGATTTAGCTCGCCTTTAACACGGGATCCAGTTACGGAGTGGCACAAGGCAAATGGCGAATAGCCTCCAGGTATATTTTAATTACTAAAACTTATAATTACGAGTTTTTGAATTTGAAAGTCCAGACAAGATGCATATGTTCATGAACAAACAAGTAATCGTCAAACTAAACAAATGTTTTTCTAACACCTTTTTTCAATTGGATTTATATCAAATGAAATTTTAGATCTGCTGTTGTTACAATTCTTAGCTCAATTGGAGGAGGATGTACGTCGATAATATTCTCACTCATCAGCACAAAAAAATGTCAAGTAGATTTGTTGATCGACGGGCTTCTGGCGTCTCTCGTCTCAACGACCGCCGTTTGTCAATGCATTCGGCCGATGGAAAGTGTTTTGGTGGGAGCTGTAGGCTCAGCGCTGGCGCTGGCGTCCTACCCTATAATTGAGCGCCTTGAAATTGACGATCCTGTTGGCGTCATTCCCGTTCACGTGGTCGGGGCTGTGTGGGGAATGATATGTGTAGGAATTTTTGCACAAGAGGATAAATATGGCGTACGTTTTTGTTATGTATTTAATAGATTTTCGTGGATTTTGTACATAAACTTGAAAAAAGGAAAAAAATTTGATTGGTGATGTAAAAATATTACGGTGTTTGTAGGCAAACGTAACTAATGGACGAAACGGATTACTGTATTCTGGTGGTTTCGATTTACTTTTGGTTCAAATTTTAGCTGTATTTTCCATCTTCATTTGGGCTTTGTTAGCGATTTTCATTTCACTTTTTGTAGGTTTAAAACAGAATTACAATAACAAAAAACATTGTAATTTTTGTAGATAATGGACAAATTCCCTTGGGGTTTGCGTATGACGAAATACGAAGAACAACTCGGCGCTGATTTAGTAGAACATGGTCTAGCCGGATTAAACATCGCGAAATATAATATCGAGAAGCCGCTAAATTCGGCAAAGTAAACTATTTCAGTCGTTCAAACGCGAATTATATGTTTTTTGTACATTTCCAGGTTTTCGAGCATAATCAAAGCGGTGACGCAATGGAAACGGATTGCAAAAAAGGCCCGTGATTCACATTCAAACATCAATTCCAATCATCTTATAACCTCCGGCATTTCGAAATCCACCGGTCCTCCTCATACTGCACAAATTGGAAGCTTAATTAATTCATCGAACATGAAAATTATATCAGATACAAATGACATGAATGTTCATAGCAAAAATTCTTCTACTACTTTTCCTTCATTGCGAGAAAGCGCAGGTAGTTCTGATTTTTCAAACTCAAGTTGTTTAATTTGTACCTAACTGAAAGCCAAAATAATTATGTCACTTTCTAAAAGAAATTTTATGTAGTGATCAGGGATGTGCGTAATTACGAATTACGAAATTACGGGTGTTTTAGCCTCGTAATTACGAATTACGAGAAAGTGCTCGTAATTACGAGTTTTTGGTGTAGGTATTTTGGACTTTTTTGAAAAAAATTTTCATTCAAAAATTTCATAAAAAGGGCCATTTTCGAATAATTTTAATTAAATTCTTTCAAAATTTTCTCTAACGAGGTCTTTTTTCGTTATATTTTTTATACTTTTTAGTGTGTTACATCAAAGAAAAAATTATAAAATTTTGAAAATTTTTTGATGGTAAATTAAAAGGAATTACGAAATTACGGGGTTTTTAGCCTCGTAATTACGAATTACAAAAATTATACCCAGTTACGAATTACGAATAACGAAAATCATTTCTCGTAATTACGCACATAGTGATTAAAACTTTGGTATAAAATTGGGGAGGACCAAAAACCATTTAATAAATTTTTTTCCTTTTTTTGATAGTATTCACTAAATTATATCCGAAAATGTTTCTGAACCAAAAATTGAACTCGTTCTTCAAAACCACTTTAAATCCGCCCAAAATACCATATGTAAACTTCAAAATACAATATCCATCTACATATAGTTTTTGCGTTCGCCTTTTCGGTGGTATCTTGAAAATGTGCCAACTTTCAAAAATAAGTTCCATTGACTGTTTTTGGTTGAAAAGAAAAAATAGCTTTCATCTTTTACGATTATTGTTTTTCAGTGCCTACAGTACAAAATGGTACTTTACATGATTTACAAACTAAAATCAACGATGCACCAAATAAAATTTCTCTCGTGAACCAATTAGAACGGCGAACTCGGTAAGTATCTAAAGCAATTGCTAAGAACACAAGCAAACTTTATATGCAATTTCGAATCTTCAGCAAAGTTTCTCCGGGTGGTTGGATGAATTTGACGAAAAGAGTGCTACATCAAAACGACATATCACCCCGTTCTTTGAATAGCGAGACTGTCAATCCACCAAATCATACATCATCATCTTTGAGGCCTGATAAACGCCGGCATCATCGTGATTCAATTGTGTAAATATTGGAAATGTTATTTAATTTATGCAATGCGAGTAGCTTATACATATATACATATACAAGTTTACAAATAAAAAATACCGTAACAATCAAACTGTTTACAAATTAGTTCAGCGTAATATGCCGTCCCAAAAACTTTTTACATTAGATTTGTGGATCAAAAATTCAAAAAGTTAATATTGTCGTTACTTAAACGGACGGAGGTCAGAAAGTTGATACATATTTCGCATATTTTCAATGTTTAACTTAATCATGTAACTTTCACGCAAAGAAATACATTCGCAAAGGACCCAGAGCCGAAATTTAACGTCACAATGCTGTCGTCCCTTATGTAATTTCGCTTCAGTAAACAATACACCGTGCACGGTGCACCGTGTAACAAACATTCAACGTACCGTAGACTACATTTAAACATTTCACATTTCAACATTTCAAAAAATTTCTTCAGCAATGTTTTCTGAAAGCAGTGTTTCCAAAATTAAAGGTAAAAGTTAAAATTAAAAATTTAACTTTCACTTGCCAAAGTTAAAAGCAAAAGTTAAAAACTTAATTTAACTTTTGAAAATTAAAAGCAAAAGTTAAAAATTTAATTTAACTTTTGAAAGTGAAAAGCAAAAGTGAAATTTTTAATTTAACTTTGCAAAAGTTAAAAATGAAAGTGAAATTTTTAATTTAACTTTTGGCGAAAGTTAAATTTTTTTAACGAAAGTTAAATGGAATTTGTCCCACCACGATTGGCTTTCATATATTCAAACGTATTTCGGCTTCAACTTCTCTAATCTTGTTCACCAACAAATGAGAAGTATATTAATAATAATAATAATTTATTACGTCGTAGAAACGAACGCGAGAAAAAAAAATTAAACAAACAACTAATAGTAGGCAGGTAACATAAAATAGTGATTAGTATAATAA
>SAUE01000066.1:106179-131340 GCA_009724625.1 Deladenus siricidicola
TTTATCTTTGATAAGTAAAATTAAATTTCATTTTCATCAATTTTTAAGTTAAATTTTTTTAACTTTGGAAACACTGTCTGAAAGTTTCCACAATTTCAAGTTCTTTGTAATTGAAGTTTGGCTCAATAATTGAAGTTGGTTGTTTATTGTCTCGGTGTGATTTGCTTGAAATTTGAAAATCTTTTTCAAATATTTTCTCAAAAATATGGAGAAAACATGAGGTATGCGTCATCAGTGGAGTTGAAGGCGTGAAATTGTTTTGTAATTGTTTTTCATTTCCCGAATACAACCTTTATATGCTTATAAATTAAGGGAATTAATATCAAAAATCCTTTTGCGTTGGAACTATGATAACAATTTATTTTGTTTTAGCTAAATGTGGAAGTCTTCCGCTGGGGCAAAGTCGTTGCCACTCCCAAAAGCAGAAGACGATGACGATTGGGATACGGATCCTAATTTTGTAGTAAGTAATATTTGATTTTTGCTTTTAATAGTTATTTTTTATTGTTGCTTTTAGAATAATTTGAGTGAAAAAGAAAGCAGGTGGGGTGCAAAAACGATTGAGGGATCTGGACATCAAGATTCAGTTCGCTTAGATCAACTTCGAGATGAAGTTTTAAAGAGTGATGGAATTGTCAAGGTGAGCTTTGAATATCGGTTGTTCATCGAGGAACATAATTAAAAACTATCGAATTTCAAAAATTATTGAAGAAGATAAATAGAATTAAATATTGATTTTAGAATTTACGCTGCCTTCAAAGCTTTCGGTTACTTGCTTTGTTTAAATTTTGATGCAAAAAATTTTTAACGACTTATTTCTTTGTTTTTGGGGCAAATGGAAGTTGCATGCTTTTTTAAATGATTGGATTTCGGGGTCCACAACTTTAAAATCACTGAATTTTTTATGTTTAATTTGTAGCTCTTCTATTTTTTGAGGAATCTCTTACAACTTTACCGAAGCCAAGCGCGGGATATGGCGGTAAATTCGGAGTGCAAACCGACCGAGTTGATAAGGTTTTTAATGACATTTTTTAAGATCATTAAAAATACGATTATTTTTATCAACTCCTTTCATTATTTTTTTAAAGTTTTAATGTCAAACGTTGGAGAACACTTAGCATTGTTCTCCAGCGCATCGGGTCACAAAACTTTTTTTCCTTTTACCACATAGATTTATATTTACATTTAGTGTGCTGAAAAGTATGATTACAAAGGAAAAGTTGAACCGCATGCTTCACAGAAGGATTATTCGAAGGGTTTTGGCGGTGCTTTTGGTGTCGATAAGGATCGACAAGACAAATCCGCGTTTGGTTGGACCGATAAGGAGGTTTTGTCCAAGCACGAAAGTCAAAAAGGTCATTTCTTGAAATATTCGAATTTTCCAACAAACGTAGAAAATAAAGTGAAAATTAAAATATTTTCAGATTATGCGGTGGGCTTTGGCGGAAAACATGGCGTGCAAAGTGATCGGTTAGATACAAGTGCCGTCGGATGGGATCATCATGAGAAACTTCACCAACACGAAAGTCAGACAGGTACAATTATAAAAAATTCCTGACAAACATCAATAATCTTGTATATTTGTAGACTATAAGCAAGGCTTTGGTGGAAAATATGGCATTCAGCAGGACCGAAAGGACAAAAGCGCTGTGGGCTGGGAGGATCACGAAAAACTTCAACAGCACGAAAGTCAGACTGGTAACTATATTAATTCTATTCTAATTCTAAAAATGCGCTATTTTAATTGCCAATAAATTTTTTGACCTATCAAAAATATAAAAAAAGCACATGGTTTTTATTTGCTGAATTTTGGCGTTTGACAGTTTTTTGCGCAAATAAGTGTTTTGTATGTTTTTGAAGGTGAAATGAACTACACAAATCTGTTATTTCAACTTTAAACTTTCGGTGTAATGGAAGCAGTACTTGAACTTGAAAAAATTCCAACTGTTAGTACGACTTGGAATTTTTTGCAATTAGTTTGAAGCTTCAATTTGGACATTGTTTAGTGGATGCTAAAATTAAATTGAAAAAAATGTAGAAATAGTCAGATGTTTCGGACTACTAATTCCATTATTTTTCTGCTGATTTTACACGGAATTGTCAACCAAAAACTTTTCACGTTTCGTTTAACTGACAAATTCAATTAAATAAAATACATTTGAACTAAAAAAACAGAATATATTTTGAACTAAATACTTGTTTGATTTAATCGAAATTTACTCACGAAATGTGACCATATTTAGATTATAAAAAAGGCTTTGGCGGACAGTATGGCGTTCAAAGTGATCGTAAGGATAAAAGCGCCGTCGGATGGGACGATCAAGAAAAACTCCACCAACACGAAAGCCAATCGGGTATTTTTTGAGGTTTTTTGCTTTTTAATTTCAAAATAATTTTTCAATTTTTAGCATATAAAAAAAGTGAGTTCGAAGGACAAGCACGTAATGTCAGAGGTTGGAAAGAGCGTCAAAATCTGGAAAAGCACGATAGCCAAAAAGGTAAGTTATTTTTTACAGTGTTAAAAATGTCAATTTTAAACTAAATTTGTTGATTTCTCGTTGGAAAATTTTTCTATGTAAACATTTATTTCAGCTGCGCCTATACCAACCGAGAAAGGTCGTGCTTCAAACTTGCGAAGCAAATTTGAGCAATTAGCTACGCAAGATCAGGTTTTTTTGAATAAATATAAAAAATATCAAGGAATAAAAAATATCAAGACATTGGAAAGATTATTTCACGGAATATTTAAAATAGGAATATAAAAAAATCCTTTCAGGACGCCAAAGTACGCGAAGAGCGCGAGCGGCGCAAACGGGAGGACGAAGAGTTGCGCCAGAAGCAGGCTGAGACCGAGCGAATTCGTCAACAGAAAATTGACAACGAATGGGCTCAACAAAATGAAAACGAAAAAGTTGTTGAAGTAAAGGAAGAGCGAAATTCACAGCTAAATTCCCCGGCAAAAACTCGTCCATCTATTGGTATAGCTTTGTTTTGCAAGGTCTTTAAGGGAAAATTTAAAAAAATCGTTTGAAACATATTTTGACATTTTTATTAATTATTTTACCAAATTATTTTGAGTTTTTTGGCACCCTTGAAACTTATGAAATAACGATTGGCCACAATAAAATATTTGAACTGTTATTTTAAGGTATTCGTTTACCTTATTCCGCTGCCACTGCCTCAGATGACGCACCGCCGAAGCCGGTGCGAACGTCGGAGTATGTTCTCGACAGCTCACATCAGCAAACGCCTTTGCCACCATCAAGCCAACCGGATAACTCCAAGCAACCGAAAGCTGTCGTGCCTCCGACTTCCATCGAGCCAGAAGTATCGAAAAACGCTGAAATTGAAAACAAAGCCGGTGCGCCGACCAACACGGTCGGACAAACATCGATTCTGGCGTCGAGCATGATGCGTCGGCGAAATTCGTCGACCAGCGCGGATGAGGGCAAGGACGATGATGATGAGTGGGGCGATACGAATGCGGCTTTCGACGAAAAGAATCAGTTTATTCTTCAATCACCGCCTTTGGGTAGAAATATCACTCTGACGCATTCCGCGGTGGGTTTAGCAGAGTCTTAGAGTCCAGTATTTATTTATTTTTTGTATTTTTAGGACGATAAAGAACAACAAGAATCGTCTTCCAAAGGTATTACTTCTGGCGAACCACTTAACGTCAGCCATACCCAGCAAAGCCAAACTGTTCAATCTCCCCAGCAACGTGAAACTTCTCCTGCAGAAGTAATTTTTTAATATATTAATTAAAGCAAATTTTTAACATTTTCACTCACTAAATGGCATCAAATGTTTATTGTTTTACGAAGTATACCTTCTTCCTAAAGAGTTCTTTTTAAGGAAGCAATCCCCGCTCAACAATCCGCAAATCAAGGTGGCAATGCCGGTCATCCGCTCACAGCTACAGCACTTTTCGACTATGAAAAGCAAGACGACGACGAAATTAGTTTCGACGTAAACGACGTCATTACCGATATTGAGCAGGTTGATATTATTGAATTTACGAAATTTTGTAAAGATTTAATAATGTGCTTTCCTCTATAAATATCAAAATACGTTTAAAGATTCTAAAATTGTTTCTATTCTATTAGATTGATGTTGGCTGGTGGCGTGGAATGTGCAAGGGAAGGTTCGGTCTATTTCCCGCGAATTATGTTCATCTGAATCAATAATGATGAATGGGACGTTCGACAAGTGTCCTTTTTATGAAGGTATTTTTTGCCTATTTTCAAGCCTTTTTATTTATTTTTTTGTTTTTTATTATTGATCATATCTTAAATTGTTTATACGATTAATTGATACATTATATTTTTAAACTATATATATAAATTTCAAGTTTTAACGTTAATACACTACCAAGATTTGAAATATTTTCGAATATTTTTTTCTAAAAATTAAAAGAAACATCTAATATTTTCAAAAATATATCAATATGTCGATTTTATGGCTAATCTTGTAATATACAATAAAAACAATAATTATAATACCCTAAAAAATTTACAATTACGCATTGTAGCGAACTAAAATATCTTTTAAGAATTTTTTTGAACATAATTAACACTTCAAGATTTGGCAAAAATTACTTTGAAGAAGCCCCCGAAAAATAACCTACTCTTACAATTATAGATCTAGCGCATAAAGTCAAGATGAACATAAAAAAATGCTTTTATGACATGGCTTGCAATTTTATTAAACTTTCTGTTTGAAATTTTGCTTAATGATTGTCAAGGAACCAAGCCTGCAGCTAGAAAAAAATTTCGGGGGGAGGGGCGATTTTTTAGAGGCCATAACTTTTCGTTATGTGCTGTTTATTTTTCATTCCTTTAAAAATATATTTCATTTGGGGGGGTGCTCTCCGCCCCCCTGGCTACGGACTTGCAAGGAACTGAAACATTTCTACCTTACAAAACAATACCTATTTACAGCGTTTCGTTCACGGATAACTTTTTCTATACTTAATCAAACCAATTTAGCTGAAATTTTGGAACTTTTTTATGCTAGCGATCATAACAAAAACGTTCAAAAAATGTTGCATTCGAAAAAAGAAATTATTAAAATTGATCAAGCCAAATTTTTTAAATTTCTCATGGCCAATACAAACAACTTAATTGCAGCATGCAAAACTTATTTTATATCAAAATCAAGGGGCTTCTCTGGGTCACCCTGTAAGATAAATTCGAGTACATTTGCAATTATTTGTATGTATATGCACATAAAATTTAAATGTAAAAAAGCCGCACGCGAGAGGTACTGACCAGAAGATCATCGTCGTAGAAATTCGTTTCAATTACAATATTTCCACTAAAATATTTCAAAATAGAAATGAATTGCATTCAAAATTACTTACTTGAGTACCGCAGCCGGCAGCATTTGTCCCTCCGGCGCTGCTTCTATTAAATTTTGCCAAGTATTCGTGGACTGTGGGATAACAAATCCAAAGTCAAAAAACCACTCTAAAAATGATGGGCGTCATTAGAAACGGTAATTAAAAATTTAATATCGTCGAAAAATCACCCCTTCCCCCGATCACCCCCGAAAAACCCACCTTCAATGATGTGGTCTTTCAAAAAGACCCTCTGCTCGAGCCTGAATTTTTCAATCTTAGTCTCTGAAGTAAAGTTTATTTCACGCGAAATTGCCTTGCATTTTAGGACACTTTTCGGAATACGAGCTGAAATAACATTTTCCATACAATAAGTTTTAATATTTTTTTATTTAAAAAAATTTCTAAATAAACCTTCATGTTCACTATTCGGATCTGCCATGTCTTCCGAGCTTTGCCAAAGAATTTTGCCTGTTTCAGCATCTCTCAAATTCATCCAATTCCTAAGAAAATTTGCTTATATATTCTCAAACAAATATGTCTAAAACTCACAGCTTAAATCGCTCTATTATTTCGGTTGCCCTTTCAGTCATTGATTCTAAACAGTACAACATATAAATTTACATAAAATTACTGAAAATAGAAATAATCAAAAAATTCAACGAAGTTATCACCAAAATTTAGATTGGTCGCAAAGTACTTATAAAAATAATATTTTCACTGACAATCCGTGACTATTATAAAATTAATTGCGAAGAATTATTAAAAATGTAAAATGAATTTGAAAATTAAAAAGCAGACGATAAAAACGATTTCGTGTAATTTGATATTCTTCGAAATGCTGTCCAAAATAAGCAATTTTTGATTACTAAATTAATGAAAAATTTGCACGCAATACCTGTGCCGATTATCGGTTTAATGTCATAATTTAAAAAAATTGATTTCTAATTCCGACTTGTCAAATCACAGAACAAATACAAGTATTACGTAAATGTAACATTTTTAACGGTTGTCAGTAATGTATTTACATAGGTTTTTCAAACGTGGGTGGGCGCAAACATCTAAAGAGAAGTTAGCAAAAAAATTCCCGGAAAGTCTGTTGAGCATTTTTAGATGCCATTTTACACTCCTTTCCGACGATGCATTGAAATTTTTCAATGTGAAAGGCCCTCTCGTCGTAGGCCAGGCGAAAAGAAATCAAAATTATGCACATGGAATTTTTTCAAAAATTCTAAGATTGCATATATTTATTTAAAAGTTTAGTGAAAAATTCCACGCAGTATCCCCCCCCCCCTTTGATGCTAAGATGATTTCTTTTTTGCTTGTTACCAGGGTAACAGCTTCCTAACTAGGTATACATTTTTCTCTACTAGTAGCCTTTGCCTTGAAGTTTAAATTTTTGTTCCTGTTTTCAATCTCGAATAACAATAAGCTCCATTTTAGCATTTATTAAAAACATAAAACTTCCGTCCATTTGCAAGTTCTACAAAATGAATTGATCGATTTTTAATTAAAACGTTTATTTTGGACATTTTTAAAACAATCAGTAAGAAATTTTCTGGTAACTGATCGATTTTATATTCCTTTCTGATTTTGTTAATTTTTTGAGAATTTAGGATTTTATTTTCATTGAAGCTTTTAATTTATGCTCAAATTTTGTTTTTGCGTTAAAAGTATTTCAAATTTGTATTTACAAAATTTTATTATATGTAAAAAGTGGAAAGAAAATTTTACAAAATGTTCAATAAGAACGAGTTAAATTGAAATGGACAATAAGCAAAGTACATACATTATTTCTTTTGTAAAATGTAAAATACTCGAATTACACTCTGCGAAAATTGGTCAAGGATGCCAACCCCTAAATATACATAAATACAGAATTACACGTCGGAGAAAGCCGAAAGATTTCAAAACCAGTTTTGAGACAAGTTGGAGATTAATTGGATGGCATCCTCAATTTTTCTTTTTTATGTATACTTTGAACAATGAGCATTTGTTTGATGTTTTAGCATTTTTCTACTGATGCGAGCTCACCATTTCCGTACACACTTTCATCACTGTACGCAATGTACATGAATAGGTCCTCTTCGTGGTGATCCTAAATAAATTTGTCTTAAATTTCTGGCGTATAAACAACAAAAAAGGATTGAAAAAAGCAACAAAAAATAGAAAGATCGAAAATAGTGGTGTAAACTTTGTTCCCTCGCAAAAATTGATTTAAATTTTTTTATGTAAAAACCAATTTAAAAAATTGAACTATGAAAAATGCCTTGAGGCAGCCACCCTCTTCTAAAATTCTTAAAATGACAATGGGCTAATGTTTCACGCAGAAAAAAATCGAGGGTTCTTTAACAAAACCCTTGAATTCCTTACACAAATACATAGAAAAAAATGATTTTGAATAGCGGACTTGTAAAAATACAATTCAAATTTTAGATCATACACAAAACCGAAAAAGAAAAATCTTAGGATTTTTTTCAATGGGCTGAAAAATTTGCTCTAATAAAAATCCAAATAACACTCAATCTTACATGAAAATTATAAAAAAAATATTAAAAATACCTGGTAAAGCTGACCCATCGTCATCATGGTTTGGGGAATGATGTTGTTGACAAAAAAGAAAAGCGCGTCCTCCGCCCGTAAATGTATTCTAAAAAAATTCGGACATTCTTACATATTCCAGTCAATCTTTCACATCAATCTTAACCATTCAGGTCAATTTCGACTCCTTAAAATGGGTTTTACTGTTTTTGCGAAATCATTGAAAAGTTCAAAGACATTTCTGGATTTGTTTCGACAACGATGAAATAATTTTTAAAATGTGTTGTTTACCTTTTACGAATGAGAAAGTAGAATTGCCCAATGGTGAGCTCGGACGGCACCAAGTACTTCTTCTTGTCCAAGTCCCGCAGCCTCGATTTCGGCGCCTTTTCGACGATAACGGGAATGCGGTCCGGATATTTCTGACGGATTTTCTCACCCTCTGCACGACGCTTTTCAAACTGGTTCTCCTCTTTGTAGGTCCACTTCATGTTCGGTTTAGATTGAGAAATAGATTTGTCTAAAAATTCCAATTAAAAACCTCTGAATTTCGAAATCAAACAATCGTCGATCTTTTTTTCGAAAAATTTGGAGTTATAAAAAATTAAAAAAAAACACGTGACAAATATTAAGCAGATGGAATTTTAAAGCAATATCAAAAGCATGTTTAGCATGAATCTAAAACCTTTTGTTGTTTCATTTTTAAGCGATGCAAAAAATTATGTAAATAACCAGAAAAATCAGACTGAACTTGAGAAATCAATGAAGTTTACATATGAAATATTTCTTTAAATACGAAAACCTTCATTATTTTAATAATAATGGCATCGAAAAACAATAATCAAATTTTTTTTTGTTAAATATTCTAAACTGTACAAAAAATATCCATAGGCAAACTTAAGGTAAATATATCCAATTTAATGCTGGTCTCAGCATATTTTTACTTGTGTTATTTAAAAAATCAAAATGATACTATCATAGTGAAGGGATGAGAAAATATTGATAAACGAGTAATCAATCAACGCATCAAATAAACAAAAACAAAAAAAGTACACATGCGAAGTTTCGCTGCATGCACACAATTCTTTTGACGTCGTGTTCGTTCTCACAAATTTCGAATTTAACGGTGAAACGTGATTTTAATCTTTTTTTCACAAAAAACAATTACAATTACACATACTTGGTAGAGGAGGTTATGAGCGGTCCAAATATAGAACATTAATTTATGGAAAACGAAAGAGAAAAACTCAATTTTATGGTATAAAAAACGGTGCAGCAACCATCGAACTATTTAAAATCTTATACATATATGGCCATAAATTATATTCATAATTTTTAGGTATCATGAAGGAATTTCCTTTAAGTATCACGAGCAGTGACTTATTTAGGAGCAGGGGGCGTGCCCATCCACCATTGTGAAAGCTATCCTAATGTAAATCGAAGGTAAATTTTAGTTTTCTAGATTCGCTAAACTAAATTCCGCCCATTTCAAAATCCCAAATATGCCACTGATTATAAAATGCTCAATAAATATTATTCACACACGCACACACATACATACATACGCACACACTCCAACAATTGTTTTCGTGACGTGAAAAATTCACTGGACAAGAAAAATGTGATTAGGATACTGTAACAATCTGATGAGTTCATGATGAGCCAATATAATTTTATACTAGATTTTGGAAACCTTCGCTTACAAAAGCGCTTATAAATACAGCCTGAGAGTGACATGCTGTGTAAATGAAATGCACACACACATAGGCATAACTGAATTTTTTTGAATTTCCATCGAAGCAAAACATATTACAAAATTTCAACGAAACGCGAGAAAAAACGACGCGAGCGGTTATGAATGGCCGACTATCATCATATTGCTGTTTGCGGCCGACACACAGACACCAGATGATGTATTACATACACTCGCACGCACACACAAATACACACACACAACATAAATTCTGCCTCAACAAAAAAAAACGATGAGTCGCGAAATAGATCGATGTGTAAAAGGGTATCGGATGGAGAAGAGAGTCTCATGCAGCCGCCCTTTCCCCAAAAACATTAAAGATAATAAGAGAAGTGTATGTGTTAATAAAACAGACATACATGAACAATATGTGTACAGCAGACAACAAACACTCAAACCTCGTGCTATAGTCGCAGTACGTAGTGTTATAAATTGTGCTAGAAATAAAAAGCAAAAAACTTTGTTGGACCGAAATTCGCGATTGGGATGATCGGCCTATATTATCGTTAGTGGTGGGTTAGAGAGGGCGGGTGTAGCTATCCCCTCCCGCGGAGAAATTTTTCAATTATTATACTTTGAAAATTTTGGAATTTTTTAAAGATGTGCCTAAGAAAGCTCATCGAAAGTGTTCCAAAAACACAATTAACATTGACCTCTGATCTTTGTAAACAAAAATGAGCCAAAATTTTTTCATTTGGCTTACACCCCCCATGTAGAATTTTAGATCCCGCCGCTATCCCAAGATAACTATAATATTTTTAAACTCTATAGATAATAATAAATTTAAAAAATCTGCAGAAAAAAAACTAAACTTCAATTTTTAAATTTTACTTTAGCAATTGGAGAATTTCAACAATTTTGGAGAATTTCAACAATTTTGAAAACCATGGAGAATTTCAGATCCGGCCACTGTCCCAGGATAAGTACATAAAATATTTTTAAACTCTAAAACAGTTTCAAAATAAATTAAAATCTGAAGAAAAAAAACCAAAAATTTCAATTTTTGAATCTTACTTTGTTATCAACAATGTTGGAACAATACACACAAAAATTGGTTAAAAACAAAGATGGAATTTTGAAGCGATAATTCCATTAAAGAAAGAAATGCAATTTGAAAATTTTATTTTGTACGTATATGACACGTATATAATATATGTTATTATAAGGATAATTCAATAATCAATAATTTATAATCCCGCCTTCCACTCCGAAAATACGACCTTGCTCGGTTTAGTCTAAATTTAAAAACTTGATTGTTGAGAAAAAAATCATAAACAAAAGTTCATTTTAATAATTTGAACAAAGTATTGAAAAAAAAGTAAAAATATGCAAAAAAAAATTACTTGAACATCGCTTCTGGCATTCGAATTTATTACTGTACCATCCGCTTTGATGACTATCAACGCCGGAATGCCAGAGACGTTGAATTTAGCAGACAACTTTCTGGAAAAAAAACCAATCTTCGAAATAACTCACCAAAAAGAAGACATCAAATATTACAGCCATGATTGAAAAACGTTTATGGAGAAAACTTTTTGAATTCTTGAAAAATGAGTTTTTTTGCTCAGTTTGATAATTTTCGACGTGAAAAGGGGCGCCGATTCCGATTCCGAACAACACAACATTGGGGTATTGCAGGCAACCGCATTTGGCGCGCATCTGTGATTTTGCGCACTCTAGCAGCATCAAAAAATTCTAACCGGCTGAGAATTGAAAAATATTTCAACCAAAAAAGTTATCAATAGCGTAATCAACTATTTAATTGTGTCATAGTTGATCGATTTAAAAAAGGAAAAAAAACAAAAAAATGTCAAAATGTCTACCAGAACGAATTGAGAAAACTTCTTCCGATTACTTATTACATCTACACTGAATTTTTTGTTTTCCTGCGTTAAAATTGCTTTCGTTATCGTTTTTCGGCACGATTACCCAAATCGCTGAAAGCCGCACGCATTTTTGAAAATGTATTCGAAATACAAAAACTCTTGACTATTTTCGCGAGCGCAAAACCGATTTTTTTGTAGTTTAAAAAACGTAAATTTTGCACAAAATATGAAAAAAATGTGTTGCAGGAAAAGAATGCTTTAAATTAACAGGAAAAAAGATAAAAATATTCAATAACAATAACAATGGAAATATTTGGAAAATTTATACAATGGAAAAATAGAAAACTTACTGAATCTGTTCGCTTCCGTATGGGACGTAGAGCCAATTGCCATGCGCCTCGTCCAGATAATTTAGGAGATCCTTATCCGATCGGTCGAATGACACAAATACGATTTCAAATTCGTTCTCCGCTTTGATTTCATCATAAAATTGCTTCAATACCGGCGTGAAAGCGCGGCATGGCGGGCACCAATGAGCCGAAAAATATAATGCCACAACTTTTCCCTAAAAATGAGTTTTAGCTTTCATACCATTTTAGGAGATCAGCCCAGCTAGGAGGCAAGCTATCATACATGACCAACCCCCTAGATTGATTTTGAGCGATAACACATGGATTAATTATCATTTTTTATGCGCGTGCTGGAATAGTCCCTGCACGACTTTGTTTTTACGGTATTTGAGAATTTTTAATTGAAAATTTATTTGAAAAATTTGTCCGCAAATTTAAATAATTTGCTAATTATATTTGCGAAATGCATTCAAAACACAACGCCATACATTCTGCTTAAATTTCGGCCAATTACGCGCATAAAAAACAGTAATTCCGTCTATATCAATTAAAAAAACAGCTGAATCTGAAAATGAGCATAGAAATTAAGAGTGAAAACAAAAAATAAAATACTCAACATATTAAAAAAATAAAAAATTTGAAGAGAAATTGTCTAATATTCAAATTTCTGAATTTTTTACCTTCAATTCATCGCTTGCATTCACATCAGCGGTAGATCCTTTGCGCTTCAATTGTGCACCTTTGAATAAGTCGGACATGTTCGTCTCTAAATAAGAAAAATGTTTTAATTTTTTATTTTTCACTACTAGACCTCATAGATCAAAATCGACGTTTTTTAAATGGCTGAAAATGTGGTTAAGAAGGAGGGAGGGGTAATTCCCCAAACAGGTGTTTTTATAAGTTAACAATAGCGATAAACAAGAAAATATAACAAAAACAAGTGTTTTTATCGGTATCCGACAAAACTAGGTAGGGTACAAGAGCCAAATGAAATTGGAAGCAGCGTTCCCACTTGAATGGATCCAATTTTACCTAAAAATAGATCCAATTTTGGCAAGCAAATAAAAGATGATTTTAAATTGGATTCAAATTAGATATGTACATATCTAGATATTTTTTGAAAGCATTATTGACACAAAATTGGATACAAATTGTTGGAGTTGGATACAAATTGCATTGTTCGAGGAGACTTGAAATTGAATTCGCACACCTTTTTGCTTTTTGTACTTAATACAACATTGCTATAAATACAATACTGGCGGCGCTTAAAAAACTCGACCCAGCGTCATTGAAACGAAGAATTCTTTAAATAAATTTCAAGCGGGTGAGTCATAAAATATCAACCCATCTTTTGTTTACTGATTTTTGGTTTTCTCAAAAAATTGAAATAGCGGAAAATTGGCAGTTTTTCAAACTGACAAAACTTTCATTTTTTCCTATGGTCTGGGGGAAAATACAAATTCAAATTACCTTCTATTTTGTATTACTTTCAATGAATTTCAGTGCGACTTATGTGTAGAGCGCAAATGTCAGGCAAAAGAATGAGTAGGAAATATATTTTTGCGCTGTCGTTGGCTTCGATTGGGCTGACAATTTTGTACTATGTCTCTCTTTTGAATGATGCTACTCTTGATGAAACACGTAAGTTTCTGTATGTATGTTGTATTTTTTGATTCTCTTAACTTATTTTTTACAATAATAATAAAAACAATTTATTACGTCGTAAAACGAACGCAAGGAAAAATAACATAACAACATTTTGCTTAAAGAATGTTTATGAATTTAGCTTTGAAAGAAGAGGGAACGAAGCATATTGTCATCTGGACAAAAATATTTGGAAACGAATACCTATCGCTAGATGCGTCATGTTCTTCGTTTAACAATTGCATAACAACGTATGACAGAAACAAGTTGGCTTCAGCGGATGCTATTGTTTATCATCTTGCCGATATTAAGGAAGACGATCTCCCGGATGAGTATAAAAAGAAGCCTAACGTGATAAATGTGTTGATGACTCAAGAATCATATCCGAATATAGTTAACCAGCTCTTGAAATTAACAAGTAGGTTTTTAGCACGATCTTGACTTTTATCAGTATCGTAATGAGATAAATTTTTGATTTCAAATTGAAAGCTTACCGAGATTCAATATTTCAGAATGCAAGTTCCATTGGATTATGACTTTTCTTACAACATCACACGTGCCCTATGTCTATGGTGGTTATTGGATTAAGCCGAACGTTGCCAAATTGAAAGGTTTTGCACCGGAATCGTTGCCATTTCGCAGAGAAGAAATATTGGTAAATAAAAGTCGATCAATTTTTTGGCTTGTTTCCAATTGTAATACATCATCTAGGCGTGAAGATGCTGTTAAAGCCATTCAAAGGTACTTGAATTTTGAAAAACAGAAGTTATGTATATGTGTTATTTTTAATTAAAAACAAAGTTTTTATGCTCCAAGAAAATAATAATCATTATTATACTTAAAAATTCTTGAATCCGTAATGTCGGGAATTTTATAATTTTATATTGAAATTCCAGGCACATTCCCGTTGATGTATTTGGTTCTTGTGCGGAGAATCAGACCTTACGAAATGCTTGCCCGCGGACGTCGTTTAATTGCCATGTATTCGAATTATACTATTTCGGCATTATTGCGGAAAATTCCATTTGTAAGGAGTATATCACGGAAAAATATTGGGATCGTTACAGTCTTCCATTTGTGCCTATTGTATTGCGCAGAAAAACTTACGAAACGTAAGTATTTTTCCGGATTTCTGCTACTTTTTTTTCTAATAATTTATTATTAATTATTATTATTAATTAATATTAAATAATAATATTTATTATTATTATTAATGGTTCCAGTTTGATTTCTGCTTATCAAAATTAGAAAGACTTGTTTCCAAATTTTGGCTAAAGTTAAATTTCGACTTTCCCGCGTTTTTCTATAGCGGACAACCCTCCGATATTTGGGTTTTGAGCATTTTTGACTACACACATCAACATAATTTTTAATTGTCTATCCGCTGACACATCGATTGCCCACATTGATGGGATACTCGGGCAATCCAGAAAAGCGCGGGAAAGTCGAAATTTAACTTTAGCCAAAATTTGGAAACACTGGTTAGAACCTTGGAGTATTACGTTATTTGTATTTCAAAAATTTAGTTTGGTACCACACAATTCTTTTATTGCAATGGACGACTTCAAGAGACCAAAGGAACTATCCGACTACCTTCGCTTTTTAATCAATAATCCCGATAAATACATGAAATATTTCGAATGGCGCGCCGAGGGCTGGGCGAAAGCGCCTTGGAACGGCAAAGGATATGAAAATGGTTATCTTTTTTACTATCTGTTTCTTTTTTCTTTTAACGAGTAATGTTTTTACACGCATTTTTTAGGATTATGCAAATTGTGTAATAAATTATTAGAATCTCCACCGCCTTCAGTGCCCATTGCCGACGTGATCGAGTGGTTTCGCACGGAGTCGGAGTGTGAAAATGGACAATTTGTGAAGGACTGGATTTCTTCTAGCTTGGATCTTGTTTAGGTGTTATAGTGTTTCATACAAATTCGAATTTTCCACGTAAATTAAGATTTTTTGTGATTGACTTTTCTCTACACAAAACTTACATTTTCTTTACAACATTCATTCATTATTTCTTCTTTCGTTTATCAGCATTATACATTTTGGATTTTTCACTATATTTAAATGTCGAAAAATAATTTATTAGTTATTATTATTATTAAGTTACCTTGGGTATAATTATTAATCAATCTCAGGTTGTTGCCCGGTGAATAGAAATTGTATTTTTTAATAACTTTATTATAATATAATACTAGGTTCGTTTTTTTGTGTGTAAAATTGTTACATTATAAAAATAGAATTTTGCTTCTATTTTGCGAAAAAGAGCTTTTTAAAGGTCTAGTCATTTTTTGTTAGAAAAATTGAAAAAGGTTTTGTATCATTTTTACTTGCAATAATTTTTAGAATTTGATGTTGTAATTGGTGGTGAATTATGCTATTACAATTATATTAATTATTATATTTTTTAGAATTTCAACAATTTCAAATGTTTTCATATTTTATATTTTACAGTTTCACTTTATGTTCCAGTAAAAAGATTTTTCAACACTTGTAACATTTTTCAAAGAAATGTAACATTTTCCATGTTGCGTACATTCATTTTTTTCGGCAATCAGTGTTTCCACAAAAAATTCATTTTCGAACATGAAGCGCACTTCACTTTATTTACAAAAGTGAATTGGCAATATGAAGTACTTCACTTTATTTGGAAAAGTGGATTGGCAAAGTGAAGACTTCAACTTCAACTTGAAAAAATGAAAAGCATAGTTGAAGTGAAACTTAAATTCGTTTTGAAATGCCGCGGAAAATTTCCTGACTCTAAATTTGTTCTGTGCTTGTAATTTGTTTTTCTTGCTTGAAAAAATCTTGATATAATTTATTTCGANCACTTTTCTAAATAAAGTGAAGTGCGCTTCACTTACGATTTCATGGTGAAAACTTACTTCATTTGGAAACACTGTTAGGAATTATACATATACCAACAAACGCTTAAAGTTCCGCTCGTTTTGAATTATTGGCAAAGTAACCAAGAAACTATTTTTACTGAACTTCCTGAATTCTTTTTTCAACCAATTTCGTCGTTTTGTGGAGAACTAATGCAATTTTTTTTGAAAAATTTAAACTGCCCGGAAAATCGAAAATTTTGCGTATTATAATTAAATTTTTTTTGTGTAATCCAGTAATTTACACATTTTATTACAATTTTCTGCGAAGCTCCAAATTAGTGACAATTTGAGACTCCCATGATTGGGAGGAGGTTGGAGACGTATGATTGGAATTCCAATGGTTAGGGGGGCTGTGATATCTGTCCATCCAAGTCCCCGAAATCGAAATTTTTTCACGTAACCCAAACTTTTATCATCTCGCAATTTTCCCATTTTTATTGCATTTTTTACCTTTTCTGTGTAATGCCCAACTCTCCCCCAGTGGGGGGAGAGCTTGCAAGGTATGATTTGATATTTCAATTTTCAGGTTAGTTAAATTGATTGAAGAAATGGCACCGTGGAACCAATTACCAGCTGCTGCGGTCAAAGGAGTAAAGTTCCAATGGAATGGTCCTCTCGGTAACTGGGTTCGCTATATGACTTGGACCTACGGCTGGGGCGGTCGCAAATATGGTAATTTTTACAATAATTAAAGTTAAAAAAATCACATGTATCAGGTTGTAACGAAAATAAGTTTCAAATTCCGAAAATCGGAAGAAAATGCGAAATCGAAGTTTTTAGTTTGGATAAAGCCTAGTTTACCCCCCCCCCCCAGAATTCCGAAAATTTTTTTACTTTTTCTAGACCAGTTTTCCGCCNAGGTCAAATTATCGAAATAATGTTTCAAATCGTTTTGCGCCACACCTTTTACGATACTTTTGTCCGTGTCTAATTCAATTTTTGATCAGATCACAAAAACCTTTGGCAATTCAATTTTTGACGCAAAAACTCTTGGCTTCAAGACGTTTTGTCCGTGTTTATTGCGCACACTCGTTGCCATTGTTCTTTGTCCTGCTGCGCCGAACGGTTGGTTTGCGTCTCACGGGTCTTTATTTCTTGACGCTACTCTGAGGTATATTAATTCTTTGCTAGCCAAGCATAAATGCACGTCCGTATTAGGTTACATCGACTCTTCTCTGCGAGGTATATTAATTCTTCGCTAGCTAAGCATAAATGCACGTCCGTATTAGGTTACATCATCGTGAGTTATTTTAAAGCGATTTGAAACAAGAAACCTCTCGAATTGAACCTTGATGCCCCATTCCCTACCTATTTAAGGTCCCCCTTCCCCCAATAATTAAGGGAGGGTTACCATTACGCAGGAAAAGTAAAACGCAATAAAAATGGAAAAATTGCCGGGTTACGCTATAAAGTCGGTGAGATTTTGAAGCGATTTGCAATGAAAATTTTCTCGAAAAAATCGAAAATTGTACCTTGGTCCCCCCTGTGCTTTTTTATGGATTTCTGAAGTTCGGAGGTCCGAAAACCAACTTTTTTTGGGATTTCCTGGCAAAACCAATGTCATATTCGTAATCAGGGCGGAAAACTGGTCTAGAAAAAGTAAAAAAAGTTTCAGAATTCTGGGGGGGGGGGGTAAACTAGGCTGCCCCCTTTAGTTTAGACGTGTGCGGTACGGTTCTCATCAAGTTTACCGGATCTTCGGGGAAAATGGGCAAATAAAAAATGGAAAACATTCGCGTAAATTGGCTTATGTGTTCCACCCACATTTCATTTGTCATTGGAATTTTTTTTGATTTCACTTTTGGTCAAAGTCGAGAATGTTTTTTTTTTTGGTTTGGGAGGGGGGACCAGCAGCATAAATTCCGAACACGAAACGTTAAGATGTTTTCGTCGTATTTTGCGCCGCATTTGTGGAGAAAATTATTTTTTCATTCTGAATTTTTTTGTTGAAATTTTACACCGTTTGTGGTCTCAGATCGCAAAAATAAATGTTTGCCAATATTAATCGAAACAAATAATGTAACGAAAATTTCAAAAATCGATAAAAATTTATATGGGGGACAAACTATACATAATAGTACCGTCATAAAAGCATTGCGATTTTAAGAAGATATCAAAAATATTTAAAATGGAGTCAGCACGACCAGTATGGATTTTTGATTTAAACGATTTGAAGAAAAAATAAATGAATCTTTCTTTTTCCTTGAAAATAACAAATTATTCAATGTATTTTTCGTAATTTTTATTTTTAAGGCCTTCATTGTCATGACCATTGCTTCGAGCCGGCTCCGGAAGTGAAGGAGGCTCTCCGACGCCTTAATTTGAAAGAGCCCTGGCACTTCGACCAGCGTACCATCCGACTTTCTCGCGCCCATATTTTGGCGATGAATAACGAAGTTTTACCGAAAGAAGAGTGGACAAAATGGGACGAGGAGACCTTCTATCTGAAACCGTATCTGGATGAGATTGAGGAGGAGAAATTGGAACGATCCCGCTCCTCAGGCCTCAAGCCTGGGTTTGCACTCAAAGAACACTAAAATACAAGTCTTATAGCATCGAACTCGTTGAAAATATTTTATTGGTTTGAATAAATTGTATAGAACCATCGTTTTGTAATAAATAGGATTCTTC
Organism: Deladenus siricidicola; assembly: GCA_009724625.1. Taxonomy (NCBI): domain Eukaryota; kingdom Metazoa; phylum Nematoda; class Chromadorea; order Rhabditida; family Sphaerulariidae; genus Deladenus; species Deladenus siricidicola. The sequence continues at coordinate 125,157 of SAUE01000066.1, forward strand.
AATGATTGATTTTTTTTCAGAGATGTAGCAATACTTCAGCGTTATCTGGTTGACGTTACAGACGATCTAAAATTATTTAAAGAATATAAATATGTCGCTAACCTTTCAATACATAAATGAGTACTATTAATCTCAGAAAGAACGAAAAAGAAACCTTGAAAACGACGCTATTGCAGCTATCTCAAAAATTGATTCTATAGCCACAAATGTGGTTTGCACTAGCGCTAAAATTCGTTCAAAGAGAATGACGTAGCCTTGCAGAAAGGACAAATACACACATATTGATACCACAGCAATGCCAAGCAATAGTGAGAGTGTGACATAGATGGGCATTTCCGTTAGGTTCCCTCGGTGACCTAAATAATAGATAACAGTTTTCGGTAAAGTCAGTGGGTAACAAACCCCATTTTATTCGAAGCGCTTCAATGGGAGCGAAAGTGCCGATTATTATAAGCTCTGGGATTTCTACATGTAGTGGATAATCCAAAAGAGTCACTAAAATGTCAAATAAATTGGGACATTCTGATGACATTTTTCATTAAACTAACTTTTATAGAAGTAAATACACATGATGAGAACATAAAATATGAATGAATACCGCGAGTTTAATTGCAGAAGCATTTCAAGTGGCAGTGAGGAACGCTAAATATGTTTTCGAAATAAAAAATATTTTTATCAAATTTATATTGAACTTACAACGTTTGATATGGTCATTCTGCCAGTTCAAGATGATAAATTTGTGAATTAATGTAAAAGTTCGAATTTACCACTTTTGTATCCATGGAAACCTATATGTATTTGTTCTAATACTAGACTAGACCTTTTCATAGGGTTTTTCGGAAAAACCAGAAAAACTTTACTCCATCCTGTAATAAAAATTTCGATCATTTATAAAAATTGATTTATTGTTTAAAAAAGTTCAGAATTTAGAAAAACAGGCATGGGTGGATGGAAACAAGAAGCCGGTCGTTTCCTCTTGTATGTGACATTTCCGGTTGCCTCTTTCTGGATGTTTAACCAACCGTTCTTCGTAGAATATGCGGTATTTTTTGTTCCATTACTTCCGAACAAACGATTTATTCGTTCTCGAATGAATTTCAAATATAATTTTATAGATGAAGAGGTATAAACAAGAGCCTAAACATGCTGATGACAACAGGGAAAACTTTGTGGAATGGAAGAATGAAATTAAGGAAGCGCGGAAAAAGGCGCAATTCGAGAAGTTACTACGCGAGAAAATGGAATTCGAGGAGGCACGAAGATTCCGCGAGCAGAATAAAATCTAATTTTATTTCTTTATTCGAAAATCAAATGTTTGAGATCAAGTGCTTTGTATACATATAGTTATGTTCATATACGAAAAAATAAAATAATTATTAAATGAAGGTGATTTGCGGATTGCCATTTGCGGATCGGACATTTGCGAACCGACATTTGCGGATCCTTTTTTTAAACCGACATTTGCGGATCGGACATTTGCGGATCATGGTTAAAGGCCAAAAAAAATGTTAAAGGCCGACTTTTGTTATTTGTTGTATAGTTTCAATACATTTTCAGTGTCATTTTTCTGCAATTTAGTGCTTGTTTTTTTAGTTTCTTTGATAAGCATCTATTGTTTGGGTTGTGCACCCCCGCCTCAATTATTCTGAAACAATCAAAAAATTATGCAATTCAATTTTATTTGTATGGCGCTAAGCATGCGTTACGATTATGTTACAAGGCACAACTTAGTTTTTGAGGCGGTAGGTAGTAGAGTTGTTTTTCTGTACTGAATTGGAATTTGCTATTTGCGTAGATAATAATTTAAAGCGTAATTTAAAGTATTCATTAAACATTACAACAATATATAATAATAAATTGAAAAAAATTAAGAACCGTTTTTTAATTAAGAACCGCCCCAAAAATTAAAAATTTTATGGTGGGCAAAGCCAATTATTGTGTTTGATCCGCAAATGTCGGTCCGCAAATGTCCGATCCGCAAATGTCGGCCCTTAACAATGATCCGCAAATGGCAATCCGCAAATGTCGCTACACCCCAATGGCCATCCATCCCTTGGTGTGGTACAGTTTTAGCATAGCCCACTGCAGCAAAATTTAAATTTGCGCTTTACCGTCATGAATGTTTTCCGCGGAGGAACGAAAATATAAATGGCGAAAAATAAAATTGTGTGCAAATTTGCAATGCCAGTTTCTGCTTATTTTCACAAGCGCGCGCGTTTTCTTCGTTTTTCTTGTCACACATTTTGTCTGGACGGCAAAGTCTATTTTGAAAACTTCTGTTCTTGTGGGAGCAAAAATTGAATTATCTTTTTTTCACATTAGGCAGCTCCATTTTTGCTTTACTTTATTTATTGGCTAAAAATAGGCGTCCGTTTCAGCTTCATTTCAATGAAAAATTAAAAAAGAATACACTTTTAGATTATACGATACAATGGCAACTCGAGTTTATGTCGGTCATATTCCGTACGAAGCGAGAGAACGTGACATTGAACGATTCTTCAAGGGTTATGGAAGAATTCGCGAAATTTTGCTGAAACGTGGCTTTGCATTCGTTGAACTGGGTGATCCACGTGACGCTGATGATGCCGTTTACGAACTAAATGGTCGTTCTATGCTCGGAATGAGGTGAGATTTTTATAAATTATTTTTAACCAGTGATTTTTTACGCCAACCGCCACAAAAAGAAAATGTTTTTATACCTTGTGAAAAAAAATTTACATGATTTTTTAAACTATGGGATCAAAATAAGTTTGGAGATCAAATTTTTTTCGTAAAAATTGATTGCTTATTCATTTTAATAATTTTCGAGAAAAATTTCAAACATTCGTATTCTTTATTGTAGGGTTATTGTGGAGCTTGCAAAAGGACGCCCGAACCGTTACGGTTACAGTGGAGGGGGAGGCGGAGGTGGAGGATCACGTCGCCGCTCGAGAAGTCGCAGTGTGGGGCGCAGACGCAGTCGTTCCAGAAGTCACAGTCCGCGTCGCAGCGGTTCAGGAAGCCGATCCAAGTAGGAATTTTTGTGATACGTATTATAATACTAAAAATGTTAGAGATACCAGTTAATTTTTTTGAGTTAATTTAATTTTTTGATATATAGAACTAATTTTCGTTAAAGTAACATAGCATATTTTATTTTCTTTGAGCATACAACAAGCTTATTAATTTCTTAATTTTGATATATTTTTTTTTCAAATTAGGCGCAATCGTAGTCGCACCCGTAGCGCGAGCGCTAAGCGTTCGCCCAGCGGCAGTCCTCACTCTCGTTCGCGTAGCCCCGTGAAAGCTTCGTCACGCTCCCGATCGCGCAGTGCTAGCGTCAAGCGTTCACCGCGCGATAGTCGTTCCCCACCAGCGCCGGCGCGTAACGGTGGTCCTGCATCGCGCTCAGCTTCGCCGCCGCACCAGAACGGTGCTGCTCGTCATTCGGCGTCGCGCAGCCCTCGCTCTGCCACTCGTTCTCGCAGTCGCTCCGCTGAATGAAGTGGAACGAACGGACGTGGACGAATCGATCCTTTTTTGCTGCAATTCTCGCGAACTTCTTTTCCTTCATTCGTTTTTTCTTTAAAAAGGCCGATAAATTGGTGAGAAAGTTGCTTGAATGGTGAGTTTCGTCGATTTTCTTTTATTTTTTGGTCCAAATTGTTTTTTCCGTTGTGAGCGACTTTTACTATTTAACTATTGTTATGATGATATTTTCGTCGATACTTTTGCTCTACATCCATCGTTTTTTTGTTTTCCTTACTGGCTATTTGGAAATTTAAAATTATTTCTTTAATTCATTGCGATCTGATTTCTACCCAAGTACACGATATGTTAAAAACAATTAAATTCGAAAATCGCGAAACATTCACTTTTTACGGGGCTGTTTAATTTCAAGACGTTTCCCAGTAATTTCTAAGAGCAAAATTGACGCAAAATGTAAAATTCAATGAGTTTCTATGACAACAGTTTTGGTGCAGGTGATGCGCAAATAAAAACTTTCGATGAACCTTAAAAGTATAAATTTTATACATCGTGAGATGCGGTATCCAACAATTAAGCAGCTCCCGGAAAGATGTGGGAGAAGTGAAATTATATTTAAGGTCTGAAAAGTTTCAAGTGGTGGAATGGGCTCTCTCCTGTTTATACAAGTGATTTAACCCGCTTCTCCATTTTATTATGAGTGTAAAATTGGAATTTTAAAATGTTTAATTGGAAAAATGTAACTGATTTAATTTTATGCGACGAAGGCGAAACGCATTTCACGTCTGCTTAACGTTCTTGTTCGAACAATGCCCTCCCACTCAAGTTCTTGTTCGTTCAAACAGATCAGTTCATTCCATGCCAAGACGGCTCTCGTTTGGTCGATCGAGTCCGTTCGATGCGAAAAGTATAAAATGGTTTGAGCTTTTGCAATGGTTTGAGTGATGAATGACTTTATACACCCCCCTAAATTATGTATGAACGACGAATTTTTGAATAATTTTTCTACCACCTCCACCCGAAGTGAGCATTATGAAAATCATTTAGCAGTCGTGTTTGCGCTGTTCCATTTTTCCATTCAAGACCGCAAAAAAAGTGATCTCTCTGAGTGCATGCACCCTGTCTTCTTTCGTTCGGGTACACTGCATTCTCCGGTCCAGGTCGCAATTTCAGTGTTTTCTTTTCGAAGGTAACTTTCTTTGAGTTTTGCAATTTAAGGTTACCGAAAAGGTTTCGCGAATGGATTTTGTTTTCGTTGAAGATTTTTTCGTAAATTTTGTAGTTCGAAAATGTCATCGTTTTGTTGTCAAATGAATCCATTTTTTCGAATAAATCTTTTCCAATTTTCATTGCGATTACTACAAGCTAAATTCTCGTAACATATACATAAAAATAGCACATTGGCGAGCGAAATGGTGAATATATGAGGAACTATAGATCATGAGAATTTAAAATTTCCAAGGGAAAACCAGAATTTTTCATGGGGGGAGCACGCCGATATGTCCACACTCAATTTATAATATGAATTTTACCTTCGCTCATTTAAAATAATAGTTTGGTCTAGTTTTCTATCAGCAGAGGCGGGGCCAAGTGGGCAGCTACACCCTCACGGATTTTTTTAATGATTTGGGATTTTCGAATAGGCGCCATAAGAAAGAGTTCCAAAAACAATTAACATTGACCCCCTGATCGTTGAACAGAAATGAGCCTTTAAAAATGTAAGCCAAAAAACATGATTGGTTTTTTGTGTAGTTTTTGACATCGATTTGTAATTTCTCAAAAAACGAGTTTTCAAAACATTAAATGGGAAATTCGAACATTTTTTTTGGCATGGGAAATTCGAACATTTTTTTGTTCCCCGATAGATAACCCACAAGAACCGAAAAAACTCATTTATGTATTTAAGAAATTGGAAATTTTTTAAAATTATTTTGTCCGCAAGTGTCGGTGTGCCGGCTTAAGCCTCCGCATAGCCTTGTTGAGTTGCCTGAGGCTTAGGCTCTGCATAGCCTTACCTTAACTATGCGGATAATAATAACCGTTTTCGATAAATATCCGATGTTTTCAAGCAGTTTAAAATAAGGCTTAGCCTAAACCAAAAGCCTAAGTTCAAGCATTAAAAATGATCGCCTCCCGACAAATCAAGTCTCCAAAAATTATGCATAAGCAATGCAGGTAGATTAGCTCTAAAGAGAGCTGTTTTACTTTATTTTGAAGCTTTTTAAAATTATTAAAAATTTTGAAACCAAATTCGCCGAATCATCTTTCGGCGAATTGTCTTTCGGCGAATCGTCCATTTTCATTTGGCGAATCGTCGGAAATGCTAAAATTCGGCGAATCGTCTTTCGGCGAACTGTCTTTCGGCGAATAGGGGGGACACAGTTTAATCATAAAAAGATTCTCCGTTTTCTTCGCTTTAATTTGGCATATTGCATGACTTCAAATAAGATATCCTCAAAGACCAGTGATTCCATTTGATCAAAAAAATTCACGTAAAAACTGTAAATTGAATATTCAACTTCACGATCCACTTGATCTTTGTAACGTGAAGTTGAAGTTTCAAGTTTGGCATTTTTTTTGAATTCATGAAATGCTTTTCTTGAACTTAACCTTCACGTTCAAAAATGGAATCCCTGTCAAAGCCCCTCATCAAATCCGCCACAAGCAGTCATTTTGGAGGCGGGCATAAAAAACGAGGCAGAATCGGTTTGTAGTGTTT
>SAUE01000066.1:137115-154409 GCA_009724625.1 Deladenus siricidicola
AATAACCGCAGGATGAGCCACAAAATAATAGGTACACACATCGCGATAAAAGTTCTTCCAGTCGACGATGGTTTTGAAGCTAATTGTCGTGCCATCTTCCCGACGCATGTCGAATTGCATCTCTTCTTGTGTGTGAGTCTGGCGGCACAAAAATAAGAAATTTGGAAAATTTCTTTCAGGGTCAGGTGAGCCCCTTCAAACCATGTCCCTCTCAGAAACCCAATTTCTTTTCGGCAAGTCTTCTTTCTGCAGCGCCAATCCGGAAAGCAGCGACCCGCCTTCCATTTGTAACGCATGTTCGCACCGCAAATGTCGCAATTACCATGGAGAAATATCAGTCCCGCTTCGGCTAACCAATTGTTGAATTCGGCATCAGGAAGACGAAGAAAGTCGTACAGACGACGAGTGTTGAAAGAGCGAAGTTGTTCCATTTCAATGAAATTGTCAACGAATGAAAAAAGAAACTAATATGCTATATGTAAACGAATTCACAGATAGGTTTCAATGAAACATAGAGAAGTCAGACAGTATGTTATCTTTTAAAAACTGCACAAAAACAACAAATTTTTATCAGATTCAGGATCAGCTCGTCATGCGCTTTCGATTGACATATTATATGCTAGGAAAAATTTGAAAAAAAAATTTGACGCGCCGCCTGACCGCGCCTCTAGCGCGGTAGCGCTAGAGGCGCGGTTCGTCATGTTCAAAAATTCTTTCAGATTCGGAATCAGCGCATCAAATTACCTACTAGGCAACAATTTCAACGCAAAATTCGAAAAAAAAAATTCGACCAAAAAATCCTATGGTTTGGGGGGGGGGCAAAGTAAATAAGTACCCCCGCGAATTCCATTGATATATAATAAAAAGTTGCAATAAGTCGCGGTTCCTAATCTGAAGTTGAATCAATCCGTGGTCGATTTTTCTTATCCAACGCGATATAAACTGAAAACAAAAAAGTTCGGATCATTACAATGGTTCCCACAAAAATTTCGGTAATTTTGTCGATCACATCAAAATCCTCGAAATTTTTGCTGACTACCTTAAATATAAAGATAAATATTTCGTTTTTACTTCTCAGCTTTATTTTTAAAACACTAATTCCGCGGCCAAAAAATCTTGCACGAATTAAGAAGGCGGGTTTACTTTCAAAAATAAAAGCGGTGAAGAAATCTCGTTAATTCGGAAACGCAGACAAAATTTAAACTTCATCTTCTTCTAATTCAAAAAATATAAATCTATTCGTGCTAAAACGAATATAATTTAAAAATTCAACTCATTTCGCATATACAGTACTTCAATTCGGCGATTTCAATGAAATAATTTCACGAAATAACTTCAAAAGCTATGTGTTAGGTTGGACGAAAAGTTGTACCGCATTTTTGCTGCGTTTTGCTTTTTCTGAATTAGCTGTTTGAGGTAGGGAGAGGGTCTGTGTTACAAGTTTAAAAAATCTTCGTTACAAACGAAGATTTCAAAAGCCGCACCTCTATTTTAAGTCACATCTCTCTATCTGAAACAGCTAGTTCGGAAAAAGAAAAGCAGCTAAAGCACAACGAAAAACTCTGCAAAAATGCTCAACAACTTCCCGAACATCCGAATATATGGGCATTTTTTGAACTTCGTTTTTTTCCCGCATTTGTATTTAGATGTTCGTCATTTAAATGCGAGTGGCTGTGAAGTGGCATGCTTGGTCTGCCCGAAAGCGGAATGACGAGAGCTATCGATTGACATCAAAACTTTTTTGATTGGTTGCGTCTTCGGCAAGATTTTTCAAGTTGAAGTCTAAAATTCAACTTCAAGTTGAAAAACTTCACAGACCATTTAAATAAAAGTACGGGAAAAAACGAAGTTCAAAAAATGGAAACACTGGCTCATATTATGGAGAGAAATGGAACTTTTAACTAAAAACAATTTTATTTATAAAATAAGGAAGATAAAATAAGAAAATTCAATAGAAATTTTGAAGGAAAAAGAAAAAGTGAAGATTCAACTAATCTAACGCTTTGCGCCACAATGCCATAATGACAAACATTAAAATTATTATGATCTGGTTCGGGAGATACTGTATACCATCAAAGCGACCTATATTGCGTTTTTATTGGGCACGATAGCGGCTGCAAAAAAGTTAGGTTGCTTTACAAACACCTTTGGTATCTTCGGTCGCAGCGCATTAAAGCAATATACTAAAAGAGAAGTATAAATTTATTAAAATGCAAAAACTAAGATTTTAGGTCTTTAGTTGCACTTTGAGCCGAATAAAAAAATAAGGTTGCTTCCATGTCGAAACTTTTTTATAGGATACCGTGTAATTATTTTCATGTTCGAAATTTTAATTTTCGTTTTGTTATGCTAAGTTTTTCATATTCATATAATATTTTTATATACTAAATTACACTTTGTGTCTTTCATCCAAAAGTCATTCCTTTTGTTCTCTATTGCATCTGACGCTATTTGGTTGTTATGTAATGTCTTCCCATTTTGTTTTTTATTTAAGACTGCGTATCGGCTAATCGCAGTGTATGACATAAATTAACGTACCTGGCGGTGTCTCGCTCACACGGAGAAAGTCACTTCTTTTTTGTCGTGCATTTTTCTCTTATTCAATGTGCTTGTGCATTTTTTTGCTGTCTAATATATGTTACAGTAGTGTCTTTTTTGTCTTTAAAATTAGAGCCATACATAAAACGTGTGGTCTTTTATTACTCTCATATTCTCTGACATAACGGTTCATTTTATTGTTGATGTCTAAATTTTTAGTTTTATATTCTCAAAGGGTAGCTTGATTTCTAAACTGTATTCGAGTGAATATTCTAGCTATCAAGAGTAGTGTATAATTTCAAATGGAAAATAAGTTCCTTCTTTATGTATTTTAATTTCCATTTTTATCATTATATATGTTTTTAATAATATGAGAGTCACATTCTTAAATGTGTTCTTAATTTATTTTATTAGGTTTTATGTTATTTTAATTTCCTTATTCATTTTTTATGATTTATTATTGTCATACATAGTTAATTTTGGATTATGGATAATAAAATTATGAATATGCCAATATAAAAATGAATAAGGGAGTGATTGTTCTCAATGTGTAGGATTTATTTTGTCCCTCATTTTGTATTAAACAATTAAAAAATTCTCATTTTCCCGCAAAATTTTAGACGATGTCCTTGAAAGCCGAACGAATGACCGGGGAAAGGAAATTGTTTGTGATCAGCGCAGAAACGTGAATGCAGGGAGGTTTCGAGTGAAAAAAGAAAATAATGAAATAGAAATATAATGTGTTAGTTTTTTGAGGAAGAAAATTTCACTCAAAAAGGGGGAAACGAAAAAGTAGTGTGCATTATTACTACACACACATTTCATTAATTTCACAAACAAACTGAAATGAATGATTACATTGTGAGGCAGACTTGGTGAAACTAAAGCCCGCGCGAAAAGAATTGTCCAGAAAAGTTTATAGGATATGTACATATGAGCGTATATTCGAGGTCAAAACCAACGCCTTATACGGAAGGCGAATATTATCATGAAAGAGTGCGAAGCTAAGTGCTGGTAAAAAACACAGCGCGAATTTTTTTGGGTTAGAGTGAAATTGCAGTGACAAACGCGACTGGGAAGTGGTAGAGAGAGCTGCGTCGAGGCGACGAAAAATGGCGGCAAGAGCTGAGCGCAGCTAAATAGCAGAAAGAAGAAACAGCGAAGAGGTATAGATGACTGCAGCATTGCAGACGTTTTCCACTTTCCTTTCTCAACAACAATAATAATAACAGCTAGAAAAGCGAAAACATCAACATGTCACACAACGAAAAGGAGAGAGTTGTGAAGATGTGGAAATACGCGAAGTAAGGCGGAGTTGGGGGGAAAATGATGGCGGCCAGTCTTAACTAACCAATTCACGCTTTCTTCGCTTATAATTTCAAACATATATTTTCCCCCCATTCTCAATTTCCATTGCTTTTAGCGAGTTTTTTTGTTAATGTTTAATTTCGTATTGGAAAGAATCTCATTTTTTGTCATTATAAAACATTCGAATTGCACAGGTTTTTATATGGATGTTTTTCATCATTTTTAGTAACTGCGCGGCTCCCAAATTATTTTTACTTTTATGCTTTACAGAATATGTATTGGTGGTGTGTTTATTATTACATATGACTTCACATAAAGGTTATCATAAAATTAAAATCATTTTTATGTAATATTTAAATTAAAAAACAATAAGAAATGAATCAAAAGTATATAAAATTTAGCTTCTGGTATACTGTACAAAAAATTGAAACTACAGTATCAGATGTGTATTTAAAAAAATTAAATATATATACTTTAAAAAATCTTTCGAAATTAATTATATCAACAAACATAATTTATTTACGAAATTATTTATTTTTCTAATTATTTATTTATTTAACTCTTTAGTCATTTACGTTGATAATTTATCCCTTTCATAACTAAAAAAAATTGTTAAGGAGAAATTTCACGGATTCCTTTATCAGTCATTTTAATTATTATTAATTTAATCATTGTCGTTATTTTTATTAATTTGTTTTAGGATATTAAAAAAGAGATTCAAACCTTAGCTTAATAAATTAATCTATTTGCTTCAATTGACGACGATTATTTGCGTTAATTGAAAGAAAAAAAGAAAGAAAGATGAGCTCCGCTACCGAGAATGTCGTCGAAGTGGCGGTAGAGAATGGCGCCCAGCCAACGGAAGTTGCAAAGAAGAACGGTGACGAGAATGGCAAAACAGTCGTCAAAGAAACCACCGCAAAAGCCAACGGTTTTTTTTGCAAATTTTTACATACATACATATCTTTGCGCAGTAATCGGAGCGTACATCTCTACATAGCTATGCGCTGGTTTTCGGGGATGATTTTTAGAAACGCTTCGTTGAGCACATAATTGCATTAGCGACCATTTTTAAATGGTCCTTAGAAAAATTAAATGGTCTTTAAAAATTGATAGCAATGTTCAGATGGCTTGAAAAATAAAACAAAGCGTTTCATACGCTTTTTCAGTATACAAATGTATAATCACGATGTATGTAAATATATAATTTTGTACATCGAAAAACAACAATATTTAAAAATTAAACTGCGAACAGCTGATTACGTAGTATTTTAATTTGTCACAAAACCAACAGTGTATAAGTAGCCGGAGTAGAGTATAATGTAACTTATTCCAACTTAATTGTAATCAAAGAACTGGATTATTTAGGCGCATCTCACGACACTGATGTGGAGGCGGTTCCGGCGGACGAAGCCGGCGACGAGGAGGAGGAGATAATCGACGAAGAGGATGTGGATGAGGAGAACGCCTACGAAGAAGAGGAGCAGAACGAGGAGGCCGACGCGGAAGAGAACGGACACTCCACACAAAAGTCCCAGAATGGAAATGCGAAAACGGCAGAGAATGGCAATGGCGAAGCGAAAAATGGAAATGGAAATGGCGAGTCCGCTAAAGAAGCGGACAACTGCCAAAACGGAACACCTTTGAAGGTTCATATTTCTCACTTCATCAGTCAAATCTGTAATTATTGATTTAATAAATAATGTAAATATGTACACGAATTGAGGTGTTTGCGTTAATTTATGAGATTTAAATGTAATGACTTCCGATTTTTATTTATTAAAAATATATATGTGCATATCATGTAATTTATCTTTAATTTAGTCGCGGAAGCGCGCAAACGAAGTTGATGGTGATCATGAGGCCGAAGCACTCACTGAGGAATCTCCGACGCAAAAGAAGGTTCGCACTGAGCAAGAAGAGCAGGTATTTTGTTTTGTTTATGAAACACATAGTTTTTGGGCGCATCATATGCTGGGCCAATTTTAGTTTTATTGATACCGTTTTGAAGTCTCAATGAAACGACTAAAATATCAATTTTTGCACATAATTGCAATTTTTATTTATTTTTAGACGGAGTCCGAGGCACAACCCGTGGCTTGAGCATCAACAATTTTCTATTCATCTACGGTGTGCGAAGTGAATATTAAACGTTTTTACAGTTATTTTCTTATCCTTTAAATTCGTTAAGTTTGGAAAGCTTTTGCCATTAAATTACCTGTTTACTGTCTTCTACGAACTAATTTCAGCCCAATCTATCAGCTGTTTAACGTGTTCATTTTAATGTAATACATAATCATATGCTTTTTTAGCACTGATTTCTCAAAACAAAAAGTTCATAAATCACCGATTCGCTTTGATACTTTTGAAGAAAAACGAATCTTTTTCTGTGAGTCAGCTGTCACAAAATTCATGGATATCATTATTTTATGAACGCTATTTTGGCGAAAGACAACATTCTTAATATAAAGTTTATAGGCAATTGTTTTTCAGATTGTTTTCCGGTTATTTTATTGATTATTTTAGGTTTGTATCAGTTTCTTTAATTTATTCATTTCCACACATTCAATGACAGCATTTTGAAAAAAAAACCGAAATTTCTAATAATTTATTACAAAAAGGCTAAAGTCGGAAAAAATGGAGGAGAATTTTTGAAAATTTCAATTAAAAATCTTCGGTTTTTTTAATGAATATGTTTTATTGAAATTTGCACTTTTCATTGCTTTTTTTCGTAGGAAACAAACAAAATAAATTTCTCACTGATAAAATGCCATACAAAATTATCCTCCTTATCATGTTACTGCGGCGAAATTATTTACGAAACAAATTAACTCGGAAAAGCAATGGAAACGCTGAAACTTTCAATGTTGCTTTTCATTATCTTTAAAGATTTGATAATTTTTGTTATTTTTTGTTACGTTATTTATATCGTTTTCGATTGTCTATTAATAAACTTTCTCTCTCATTTAAATCGTTGCCCTTGCAATAACTTTCAAAATTTTTTTAAATTTGTTTCTGTTGAATTTGGTTATATTTATAGCAGCTGGAAATCTGAATTTTTTTTGGTATTTTTTGCAATACGAAAAATTTTTCGACCAAAAGCGAATTACTTTAATGTCCCGCCAATATACTATATGTATTGTCATTGCTTGAGTTGGGGTTGGCTGAGGATTAAACTTTGTTAGCACTGATTTCGTGTAACGTTTGTTACTGTTTTGGTGTTTATCTCCTAATATTCATCATCATTGTTTTTGTGTGAAATAAAATGGTAAAAATCAGCTGTGTACTTTCACTTTTTCACAAAACATATTTTAAAACTAAAAAAACATGTTTTGAAAAATAGCGTTTCGACAAAAACTTCTGAAAATTGGAACTTTATTATTTTTATTATATTAAAATAAAATCAAAAATTGAACATTTAATTATTATTGATACGATAAATTACTATCCTCGTCGATCATGGTAGGTGATGGCGAAGTGCAAATCACTTTTACCTTATTTCCCTTACCGCTATCATCGATTAGCAACTAAACTGTAATGTCAATGTAAAAATGCTAATATCATGCGCATATACACATTCATATTTAAATTATTCAATTATCACATAAAATTTATACAAAAAATACATAATATGTATTAGAACTAAACTTTTATGATTAAAAAGTGGTTTAACAAACCTGGAGTCGAGGTGGCGGTGCCGAATGTTGCCGAGGTTCGGAATTTATTGCTCCAACTTTCGAGACATTGAACGGAGACGAAATTTGCGGATGAATTTGTGGCGCCGATTTTGTTTTGTTGCCACTTTTTATGACCTAAATGTGTATTGCATGTACTTAATGGTATAACTGACGTGATAAGTAATGGTGTAATACATAGGTGAAACTTTATTACCACTTAAATACTAACTATAATATTTTTGAATCTAAAGTAAATTTTTAAAAATTAAAATTGTGATGTGAATATTTTGCATCATTTTACCGTGATTTTTAAGTCAATGCAAAGAACATACGGTATCGTCAACTGAAAATGCTCGACTAGTCGGCCGATGTGACTTGAGCTCGCAAAAGCACGGACAAAATTCATAGGCCGCAAACAGCAACAAGACTATTACGAATGAAAGTAATAATGAAACTGAAGTCGAAAACAAAGTCAACATTTTTTCGCGTTCGTCAAATGAATTGTAGAAATGTGACTGAATTTTTTAAATTAAGTTTACTGTTACAAACGGTAAACTTAATTTGTTTAAATTAAGTCTACTTGGTTGTTGCATACGGTAACTCATGTCCGATACCTGTAGTATACGGTACAGTACCGTTTTCAAATGTAATTTAATTTATCGTCCTCCAATACTATATGATATGTATAAATATAAAAGAAAACATATATAATACCTGTATGGATAGGGAGGAAAAAGCGGCAGTAAAGAAGGAATACCAAAAATTTTCATTAATAATATTTTCGAACACAATTGTCGCGAATAAAATCAGCCACGCGTAATACACAAAAGCACACGTCAGAGCCACAAGGGCCCGATTTTTTCGCAAATTCGAGGAGTGTTCCTAAAACATTTCGTATTATCCATACAAACACTGAAATGCGTGTAAACTAACCATGATGACGTAGACGAAAAACCTGGCGACGAGAATCATTGTCAAAATATAAAATGGGACGCCTAACAAGCAATAACATATCGCAAATGCCTTAAAAATTTCAGCCAATTTATAATAATTAAAAACAGAAAAAAAGAAATACGCACTTGTCCACTGATGGTACGCGGTTGTCGTGTCGCGTGACCTATCGTAGTCAAAAGTGCCCACGCGTAATTCAACGAACTTCGCAGTGTCCAATTCTCTTCGGCGCTTGGAATGCCATAATCGCTTCGCGAAAGCGACGTGGGCCCAAATGGCGCATGTCTTTGGTTTTGAAGTTCGAACAATTTCATCTCATAGTCTTTCAAAAACGTCATCAAGTTTTCCTTAAAAAATATTTTTCAAATTTTTTACTTATTACATTTTGCGGCTTTTCAAGTAACCACATCATACATACAGTATCTATCTCACAGTATTTTTTTATAAAAAAATTACAGCAAGGTTTAAAAATATTTATAAATGTAAATATTTTAACAAAAAACTCATAAATGTATGGCCTACGTGTATGCGTTTGGAATGTGTTTTGTCGATGATGATGAGCATATTTTGCGTGTCATTAAAAATCATATCAGATATTTCACGGGCATATTGCCTCCTAAAGATTATGTTTTTTATGATCTGCAACATTATCGGACTCTTAATAATTTAATATTTTTAAATAAAATATTTTACATAAAACTGCATTAATAAGCGGTCAAGTAAAGACAACCGTTTTACCGTCTGAACACGCCAATAGATGGAAATTAACCTATTTAAAAGTTGATGGAAGCGGTGCTTGCTAAGTGTATTTTCATCCGGCGAGTGGAATTCGATGAAAAGGAACGCGATTCCGCCCATCATCAAATAGACACTAAAAATTGCGCTGAAAAATAGCGGGATCACGAACCGATGGCGGCTTAATGCATTCAAAAAGGCGGAATATCGCCGATTATGCACTCCTCTAGTGACCGGATGATGGTGTCGTTTTGAGATGAAGGCCCTCAAGTCCCGCCATCGGGTTTTTACCCATTCCACAATCATTTTTCTGCGTAGGTGGCGTCACAGTAAATATGGTTTCATTAAATTCTTATATAAATTCGTTACAGTAGCAGAGCCGATAGATAATAGAATTTTCTTTCACGCTTTATACATTTTCTTTCACGTTTTATCACGTAATAATTTTTTTAGATATTATGTATATGAAATATTATAAAAAATTACTGCTAAAAAGTTTTATTAAAAAAACTTAAAAAAATTAAGACTTTACATATTTAAAACGGCGGTGTAAATTGTCAATTCACATAAAATTTGCGGATTTGAGTAAAATCACTGGCGAAAAAAGCATAGCAAAGTGCGAAAATACAACAAAAAAAATTAGATCCTTCCGCGTTCTGATTTGTTTTCTTTGTAAATCTTATTATTATTTTGCATTAAAGCACTATCTTCCAAATTGCAATTCCATAAAAAGATTATCGACAAAATGATTTTTAATTGGCCAAATATTAGCACGCTTCATTCACCTCTTTTTACATTCATTATGTATGTATGTATTGGAGTTTGACCAATCCCAACTTTTTATTGTTTCAATTTTATTATTTTGTGTTATTATTAATATATGTATTTATATGAAAAACAAAGAACAATTATAAAATTGTATCAAATTTTTTTTAAATTGTATCAAAATAATAGTTAAAATTGTATCAAAAATTTTAAAACTTTGCAAAGAAAAACTGCCAAAATTTGGACAAAAAGAAGGAAATATACAGAAAATTTTTCAGAAAAGCGCAATCGAAATTGAGAAAAATGAATAAAATTAGCAATAAACTAATAAGTTTCACAAAATCAAATAATTCCATATCAAATGGAAGGTCCAATTTCATCTTTTCATGAAAATAATTGTTTGTCGGAAAATATCGTATAAAGTGATAAAACATTCAGAAGGGTCAAATTTTTATCGGAAAGTCCAGCAAAAATGTTATGCATATGTATGTATACACATTTTGTGTAAATATTAATTTTTTTACTTTTAATCACCAATACAAATATGCTCAAAAGTTTGAGAAAACTTTATGAATATTATTTTTGTCAGATAAGCAACTGTGAACAGAAATGGAAGACAAGTTTAAG
Organism: Deladenus siricidicola; assembly: GCA_009724625.1. Lineage (NCBI taxonomy): Eukaryota > Metazoa > Nematoda > Chromadorea > Rhabditida > Sphaerulariidae > Deladenus > Deladenus siricidicola. Next base: position 147,717 of record SAUE01000066.1, read on the forward strand.
AAAATTTGCTAAAAAATAAAATATACGAAAAACGCTTAATGCGTTTTGAAAAAGTGTCGATGACAATTCCCGCAAACTTTTCGCCCGCAAAATTTTGCCTCTCCCGCCGACCCTCTAAGCTTTCCTTTTTTGAAAACAGACTTTCCTTTTCTATTCGAATGCAAACTTTATTTCTTTAGATTTTTTTGGATTTTGTGCCAAAACCAAAAAAGATATGCAATAGTTTGCATTCTTTAAGAAATATTTCCGCATTTTTTATCAATTAAAAAATAGGAAAAAACATAAACAAATTTATAAGCGTTATCCGTGCTTCTATGGCCTAACATAAGCTCCGCCCACCCACCAACCATAACATTTAAATTTAAATCGCACCTAAATATTTTCTTGTCTTCGCAATGGGTAAGGTAAGTATACAAGAAAAGAACGTTGACACAATACATATTAGCATTCAATGGGGGGGGCAGGGGATGACGTGAGCAAAATAGTACCAAATACCAGAGAACGGCGCACCAACGGCGAACGGCGAGAAAAGACAGAAAGAGGTTGCATTTCACAGTTTAACCGACTTTTGTAAGTTTAATCGAAAATATTTTAGTAAGTTCAGCAATATATTCGACGCAGAATTAAATGCTGAGTCGAATTACATGTTAAACATTTTTATAACTTTTTCAGGAAAAATGTTATTATCGAAAAACAAAAACATATTTTAAAATTTTGCTTAAATATGGAATATGTATTGTTTTTTAATAAAAAAATTTCCAGAAAAAAGATAAATAGAAGTTAACATGCCATTCGGCGCGGAATGAAATTCTGCTTCCGAATAGATAACTTTTTCAGGAAAAATGTTACTTTCTAAAATATTACTATGTGCCACCAAAAATTGATTAAACTTCGAAATCCGCAACTGTCGGTACGTCGCAACAATATTTGCGTATACAACAACATCCGCGAATGTCGGATTTAATTTGAGGTCACAAATGTCTTGGAAAACTGTTCATTGAAAAAATTTACGCCATGAACACGGTTTACAAAAAAAGTTCTTGATAAAAAAATTATACACAGTGTATGATATAGTGGTCACTTTAGTTCTTGAAATATCTATGAGCTTTTTGTGATTGAATTTTTGACTTGATTTTGGACTTGAAAATGTGGTAAGTAGAATAATTTGGAATTTGGAAGAATTTTTGGTGTACGATGCAAAAATATTTCAACCAAAAAAGTCCTGTAAAACTGAAAAAATTCATATTGCCAAGGACCACATAAAATGAATGAAAAGAACTTGCCAAAATTTTTTTTGTAGTGGTCGCTAGCCTTGGGAAATTTCAGCTTTTAAATATTTTCTCATAAACGAAAATTAGCGAAAATAAATTGGATTAGCCAGACAATTACGCGTATTTTGATAAATTTCGGACATTTTAATTGTGAAATTGGAAAGAAGCCAAAAAAATTTGCCATACAGAATATTTAACAGCTTTTTCCATTGCAAATCCGTGCAAAGTTTTCAAACAATAAAAGGCCGGATGCATTTGAAAACGAAATTTCGCACAAATCGTTTTGCACAGGCACATTTTTAATCCCTCATAGTTTTGAAAAAGGTTAATTCAAATTTGCAAATTTTACTTTTTTAAATGTATTCTGAAAATATTAAAAGAACAAAAATAAAAATATTAAAAAAATGTTTAAACTTTTAGTGTACAAAATATTGTTTCAATAAATACATATTATAGATAATTTAAAAGGTCATTTCTTGAATTTCTTTGGCCAAAACCGATCGACATTTGTTCTAAATATGATGAAATTTTGCAGATTTTTGTGTGTACATATATTCATTGTTGATTTGATGAAATTTGAAAATTGCTATTTGAAATTTGTAAGTTTTAAAATGTTTTAAAATGTATGGGTGAATAATGTGACTTGATTAATACAATTTCTATCATTTTTCCTTTGTTAATTTTATCGTTAATTTAAAAATTAAATTTTTTTGCGGTTTAAGCTAAAACCGCTGAATAAAAATAGAATTTTTTTATAGACAATTCATTTTTTAATTTGTAGCATACACAAACTTACATTATGCATATCGTAAGTTTGTAGTCTTGATTGTATCAATTCACTTTATTAAAACGACAACAAAAGTCACTTCAATTCCATCATACATGGAGTGTATATATTAGTGTTACTGAAGTCCAGAAGTCAAACATTACAAAGTCGCACATTAACAGAGGTGGTTAACAAGGGTGGTCCAAGGAGTGAAACCGTTATGGGGATAAATGAAATGTTCAAAACAAAAATCAGGAAGTAAATTGGTTTAAGAAATGCGATTAGGTAGGGAGATAAGAAAATAGAATAAATTGGAGGAAAATGCTTGAAAACATGCAAATTTACGTTGGGGATAGAGGGCGGATTAGTGTTTTGTATTGCATGTTGTGTTTAGTGTACTGTATTTTGTTATGTTTAAAATAAATAATAAAATCTCACGACCAGTGACTTGCATCCAAAATGCATCCACAGATCCGAACTATGTACATACAAATGTACATCGTTTTTGCATCCGGATACATTTGACTTTTTATGGGCGGCTTTTTATATTCTTTTGACATCCAAAAAGATCTTTTTGAATCCTTTTGCATCCGATATAAATCCAAAATTTTGAAAAATGGGCATAGATTTTTTTGAATTCGACAAAAATATGTGTTGCAAGAACTTAGCGTAGTATGCGCTGGATGCGCGGACGCATTTTGGATGCAAATTACAGCACAGCACAGAGATTCCACGAAGATTTTATATCCTCCTTTTTCTTTGAATACTTATCCTCTACAACGGTTTCACTTTTTACCAGTGTTTCCATTTTTTGAACTTCGTTTTTTCCCGCACTTTTATTTAGATGGCCGTCATTTAAATGTGAGTGGCTGTGAAGTGGTGCGCTTGGCCTGTCCGAAAGTGGAATGGCGAGAGCTATCGATTGACATCCCAACTTTATGTATTGATTGGTTGCGTCATCGGTTTTTCAAACTTGGACTAAAATTCAACTTCGCCTTCATTTTCAACTTGAAATTGAATTTTAAACTTCAAAATATTTCAACGAATATGAAATCATTCAACGAAGTTGAGATGTCAATCGATAGCTCTTGCTATTCCTATTGTATGTATGTATTACATTTTTATTACATTTTTATATACATATGTATGCTGTTGTATTAAAAAATTCCTAAACTTTTATTCAGAAACTAGGGGTCCTAACACATATTTGCTGCGAACAATTTTTCTTTTCATTCATAAATGGCCTTCACAAAAATCTTTCAATTCACGCGCAAAGAATAGTGCATGATTTGGTTTACATGTTGTTTGTTTATTGTTGTTACGTAGTTGTTGTTTTTGATGTTGTTGTTATTCGATGATTTTCTTTCGGTTTTCCAATTTATTAACTGTTTGTTGGGACAAATGTTCATTAAGCAATCTGTTCTATAAATCGGTTTTTGTATTGTAGTTGGTAGCATAATTTTTAACCGAGTAGTTTATAGTTTTACTTGAGTTAAATTTTTTTAAATTTGTTTGAGAATTTTAAATTTTACACTATTTTTAAAAGTTGTACACATATGTATCTATGCATGTATATGTATGTATGTATATATCAGGGGTGTAACAAAAGTAAATTTGAAATTTCGAAAATCGAAAGGCTCTTGCGATTTCGAAAATCGAAAGTCCCTCGTGATTTCGAAAATCGAAAGAAGAAAATCGTCGAAAATCGAAAATTGGAAGAAAAATTTTATCGAAAATCGAAAATTTTGTAAAAAATTTGCAAAATTCTTTGATTTCTTTTTTTTATAATTTATGTGCATTTTTCAACATATTTCCAAAAAATTATTTGCAAGTTATGCAGTAATTCTTTTATTTATCAACCAAAATTTTATGAATGCCAACCGTAAGCTTGTGGCTTAGTGGTTATTGTCCATGTTTGCGCTTTGGTCTTTGCTGGTTCGGATCACGGCTCGGCTGTATTTATTTTTTCGATTTTTTTATTATGTTTTTGTATAATAAAAAAATAGATAATAGCTATAAGTGACGTATTAACGAACTCGTAGATGTTCGAATTTTAATTTATGTGATTAAAAAAGAAAATTTCGAAAAAATGGCAGATTTTTCGAAATCGAAAAGAAAAAAGACCGAAAATCGAAAATTGTTACACCCCTGGTATATATGTATAAGCCATAGAACGCTGAGCTTTTTTTAAGACTTTGAAATATGTATTTCATCATGCTCTATGTTTCGTATGGATTACCAAACGCGGTTAATTTGATTAATTACATAATTTACGTGTTAAAAGATAGGAATTTTTTTCGATTGTCGTCTAGAAAATTTGCTTTCAATAATTACAATTGCATTGTGTTACAAATTCTAAGAAAATTCTTATTTACAGTTTTCATTTTTCCCATCACATCCACAAAAAATGTGTGCAATTTTAGTCAAAAATGTGTGCAATTTATAAAATGTACTTTTCTGGTGAAATTCTCATTTCTTTGAAAATATATTCGATATTTGAATTACCAAACTTATATGCAGAGAAATGCATTTTTCATGCAATATTTATTAATTACGACTTCTAAAAATTCAAACAAAACAAATCGAAATTTTTGTATTTGTGATCTTGTTACAGTAAATCCTCCACTTTTCTACTGTTAAGCTTATTTCGCCTTTTAATAATCTTTCGAAGTCCCATTTTTTAATTAAAAAAAATACATATACATATTGAAATGCAATGAAATATTATTTTGAATGTTTGATTGTTTTGAATGTTGTTGTTTTCGTTATTTTCGTTCTATGTTTTAAGGCCGCAGGTGTCGCTAACACAAAAGTACGGTATATTATGATGCATGATAAGAACAACAAAAACATTATGTATTTTAAAATTATTTTTTAAAAGTAATAATTATTAGAAAATTTTGATATCTAGACGTTAAAAATTTTTTTTGTCTTCGTTTCGCTTATTTTTTTTATTAGCCAGAGAAATGAGAGGAGGGAGAGAGAGAAAAAGAGAAAGAAAGCAGCGCAGAAACCCACTGCATACATAAACGAGTAATCACGTTAGTGAATTAATTGTGACGTCGTGAATATATTTTTTGAATGAAGGCTTTATATACTTTGTAATAAACCTTTGAAGTAAACAAAAACTTTCAGCTGCAATTTGTGGAAAAATGGTTGAAATCAAACCGGAATTGGCCAACAATGATGACGAGTCGATAACGGAGGAAATTCTTGAAATACTCGACTGTTCAATAGGATATTGTCGCTATGGTCATGGGCCCACTAATTTGCTTCTAATTTGCGGTGGCGTTGGCAAGTATTTATTTATTCATTTATTTCTCGGAATTGTACTTTTAAGTGAAAACGGAGGGAATACCGAAAAATAATGGGAAAAATCGGAAAATTCCAACTCTTGCGTATTTCAATTTTTTTTAATTTGAGCTTTTCAATCCCAAAATTAGCTTTTCTATCCCAAATCGAGTCAAAATGAATTAAAATATTTAAAATATACGATTAAAGCCATATAAAATATTATATTATATTTCCACAAACAAACTTGATTTAGGCTGCTACAAGAAAGACTACCCAGAATGTGTTCTCAGGGCCTTTGATCCGGCGGTCTTCACCATAATTTGTATTGATCCACCTGGATACGGTACGAGTCGACCACCAGATCGCAAGCAAGAAGTTAATCGATGCAAAAAAGACGCGCAATATTGCATAAAACTAATGGAGGTTTCGCATATTTTGTAAATTGTAAAAATAGAAACCCCTCCCCAATTCTACTCCACTCCCGCAAAATAATAATAACCCTAAAATAATAATAATTTCCTTTTGAACATGCTCGATGGTCTTTATGCATAATTACAATTACAACTACGTCCCGATAGTAGTTATTTTGACTTCTTATTTCTTTTTATTAGGTGTTAAAAAGTATGGTATATTAGGTTAAATTAAAAACAATAATGTATGTTGTAGAAAAAATACAAGTACAGCTTCAAAAGACACATAACATTATTATGACATACAAGTAATAATATAAAATTTTTTAAAGCCTTTTTGGTGTTTTTTCAGTGAAAAATGTCTTTTGAAAATGAAATTTACAAAAAAAATTGCTGGGGCGCAAAAGTTTGAAAAATGGGACATTTGCGCCCCAGATTCGCTTGGGGCGCAAATGTCTTTTTTTGGGGCGCAAATGTCCGGGGCGCAAAAGTCTGGGACGCAAGTGTCGGGGGCGCAAATGTCGGGGCGCAAAAGTCTGGGGCGCACGGTCCAATCCACAATATGTACATTTATTTACTCGTTAGCAAGTGAATGACGGCGCCACGTAATGTCACGTCGTTCAAATTTTCTAAAATTTAGGTATTGGAGCTTACACCATTTTCCGTATTGGGCTGGAGCGAAGGCGGGCGGACGGCGGTTCACGTGTCCGGACAAGCGAAGAACCTGGTGAGGAGTATGATTCTACTGGCCACCAGCACTAAAGTCGATTTTCGGGGGGATATGGCTTTTAAAGGTGGGATTTTTTTATGTTATTTGTTCTATGTATTCTATGTGTACAAATTCCATTTTAAACTTTTTATACGAGATAATTTATTCAGTGATTGGAAAAAGTTCATGAACTGAATTTTTTTCACGAAAAAATGAACTTTTTTCATGAACCGAAAAAGTTCT
>SAUE01000066.1:169707-198254 GCA_009724625.1 Deladenus siricidicola
TTTTGACGAAAAAAAATTTTGGCCGAAATATTCGAGAAATTCGAAAAAAATTTGGGTGAACCTATCTTTATTTCCAGCAGTGTATATACGTTTTTCAAGTTGAAGTTGAAATTTTTCACTTTGCCAATTCACATTCTTAAATAAGTTAATGAACTTACGATATCACGGTGAAAAATTACTTCCGTTGGAAAAATTGTTGTAAAAGGGTTTTGGGCAATTTTCAAATTGAAATAATAAATTTCGCTCATATGTTTTTATGTTTTTCAAATTAATTGCTATGTAATATCAAACTTTTATGGATTATTGATACAAAGATGATGATTCAAATTTTTTTAAATTGTTTAATTGTTTTATTTGACATTGTTGAAACATTCTCTATGTGCATTTTCAATAATTTTAAAACCTTGCACATGTGCATGCTTTCTAAACACATAACTTAACAATATATGGATTAGTAATCCGGCGGATTGAAGTTTAGCGGACATGTTAGCACGTGGTCTCTATTATATTATTTCCGATTTACCGGGTGCTAACGGCGATGACTACTGTACATACAAACCCGCTGAATACGCAGTATACTCCACTTTACACAATAACTTGAAAAATTTTCTTTTAATTTTAAATTTGGTTTATTTTTTACAACGAACAAAAGTTTTGTTTTGTTGTTGTTGTTTTTTATAGGAATGATGGAGAGTATTCTGCAAAATGAACAAATTATGGTTCTCCGTGCTATTTTTGGTCGCAAATGCGAATGAATAATGATGAAAATTTTCGTTGAAAATTCCCCTCAGCGGTGAATTTGCGAAATGATATGATATTTTGCTGTAATGATATTTTTTGTTGTGGCGCGATTTGCACTTTGAGTGAAATGTGTACAGCATACATACACACGACAACTACACACAATTGCAAAACAAAACAAAGCGGGCTAAAAATAGAAATCAACAACAAAATCAAATCAAATCAACTCAAACCCAAGGCGAAGAATGTGGTTTTGTCTACGCAAGCCACTCAATCATCAACACCACCGACATTATCATTGTCGTTATTGCTCGATCGTTGTCGTCGCGAGTTATTTTACCCGTGGCGGTAGGTTTGCTTATAAACGATTGTTGTCTTCAAATGGAAGTCGTTGATTATTATGGAGTTTTCAATGGTGAATTTTAGTGGTGAACTGGAAAACACCATAAAAGCACAAATATCCTTCGTGCGCGCGCACGAATTCTACCGCACAGATAGATTACAATCACACAAACACAACACGCGAACGCGGAAGAATTTCTCTCAACTACAGACAATACAGACAACCTTCGATGAATTTCGCCAGTCAGCTAGCACCTATGCATTCCCCTTATATGTACATATGTATGTATCAGGCTCCTAGCGCAAAAAGGTCCTCGGGTAACCACGAAAATGCTAGTATCTTCGCCAATAAATTCCATAAAATGCTCTTTAAAAAATTCCTCTCATCATACTGATGATAAAATTGTGGTCTTCCATTATAACTGCAACAAGAAATCAGCGAAATGGTAGAGCATACATATTAATTGAGAATATCATCGAAACGCATTGTGCACTTATTCTTCAAATTAAAAGCTGTAACTACAAATTGTTGTGGAATTTTGCTGCAAATTTTCATGAACAATGAAGATAATTATTATTATTCATTTATCTATCAGCGAAAGCACACAATTAGACACGATCTGATAATTAAACATCAGTGATTTGGTGTTGACAAGCAAGCAAGCAACTGTGTGGTGTGTACCCGAATTATTTCAAAAATGTTTGTGAAATACGCATAAAATCAATTGAAATTAAAAAAAGTTTCAAAATACTTAAATTAATTGCATGAGGCTTTCATAAAAAAATTCCTTAAAATTGGCTTTGTTTTTCAAAATTATTTGTTTTGAAAGATGTAAACTGAAGCTGCGCCAATTTTAAATTAAATTTTTTCTGCGTTATTACGCGATTAAACAATTTTTCATAAATTTTCAAATGTATTTAATTGAAATTTTTTTCTACTCCTGATCCAGGCAAGTTATGTTTCGGAAAAAACATAACGGAGTAAACGAATAGAGCGAAATAAATGGCACTCCTAAATACGGAAAGGTATTCTTCGCCAAAAATGTACAATTTACTCTAAGATTTTATATTAAAAAATAAATTTTGTTTATATGTTTTATAAAAATTTTGGATTGTCAAATAAATTATAAAAATAAATTCGTTTAACATACAGGGTGTTAAAAATATACATATAAAATATAAAAAATATAATATTTACTCAAAATATCCATGTGTTTGATATGTGTGATTTTTGTTTAATTTTCAAGTAAATCGCTTTAACGAAATGTGGCTTTTTAAAGATGGCGGAAACATATTTTGCAATTAGCATAAAATTTTGTCGATAATTTTGGCTGAATTTTCCAATATCGTACGTATTGTTTTTGCAAACGTCGGAACTCAGCGTAGACTCCACCACTTGGCACGAAATTGATCGCTGATCGATTTTTTTTCTAAAATTTGATTTTGTCAACTAAAATATGTAGTAAATATAGTCGAATGAGAACTGTTTAGGTAATTCAACAAATGATAAAAACAAATGTGAAGTTCGTAGTTTTTCACGTGTGCATAACAGAAGTTCCATAAGAAAATAAGGGGATAAAATGTATATCTTCGGAATCGGTATGGTCGATAATCCCTACGAAGTACTAGCCCAAAATCCCTTGATTTCGCTTTTTGTTTCAAATTTTGCATCGGAGCTATTGTATTCGCCGTGTCCTATCTATAAAAACCCGAAAATTTAACGAATTGTTGATTTCTTGATAAAATATAATATTTTCAATATTCTACGAACTAACTTTATCTTGAACCCTTTATTTATCCTCGTCCCCTTTCGTTTGCAAATTAAAATCCACCTTTTCTTCCCAAATATTTTTTTAGTTGTGATCCTGTTTCTCGAATAACTAAAACACAAAGAATGTAATGATTATGTATGTAATTTGTGCATTCCAACAAGAAATATGTTTTTGGTTTTCATCGATAAATGCGAATAAAATTGAGAAGAATATTTTTTATTTTTCTGGATTTTTTGGTACAATTGTTCTTGGCGTGAACGCAATTTGCACCGGCTCACAGCGAAACAGCGAAAAATCCCTAGCAAATGATAATTATGCATTTATTTGTGAAGTTAGAAGAAAATGGAAATGATAAAAACAAAAATAGAAATGATAACGAAAGCACGATATTTGTGTAATTGATAAGAGTTAATATTTTTGAATTCTTTGATTATTTTATGTTTCTGTTTTATTGTTAAAGAATATAGTTTAAAAACAATATTTCGAAAGTATTCTTGAATGCACGTATGTATTGCCAAATATGTATACAGTGTTGACCGATTGTGTTGAAAAAGTAATTACAATTAAATTTAATTAATAACAGTCGTAAGGTAAGGTAATCAATTCAAAGCAAGACTTACAAAATTAAGTTATTAACTAAGTTTTTTTTGTACAACTTTTGTTTGCAAAAAGGTATAAAGTTTTCTTTTCAGCGTTGGAAAGAGCATTTTCTTGCGTTCATTTTGGTGTACTATGTATTGGATTGGCTAATAAGTCATGGCGTTTTTTTAATTTGAATTGGCGCTTAAAAATAGATTGTTTTGGATGAATGTTTTATGTTATTCGAAAGAGAATTTGTTGCTCTACAAAATGGTGTATTTGATTTTTTGTGGCAGCTAATTTTTGTTATTTGTTAGATCATTTAAATGAATTGTCAAATCGACAAAATACATAATTTTCAATACCATCTTCTTTTTGCGTTTTATCGAGGTGCGAAAAAAAGCCACATTGAAGTGAGATCGAAATTGCCAGTTTTGAACTTCGTAAATCATAATTAAGCGGTTCTGTTGCCTATAGCACCATCTCTGTACACGTACACGATACAGATCTCTTTAGAAGCTTCTGTGGCTTTATGCAAGATGCAAAAAACAAAAATTAGCTCCGACAAAAAATTAAAACTCTATTGCAGTATACGCGTCCAATAGAAATATACGCGTCCCATGGAAATATGGAAATATACGCGTCCCATGGAAATATGGAAATATACGCGTCCCATGGATATATATGCGCCCTATGGAAAAAAATTCAATTTTTAAATCGCCAATACAAATTTAAAAACCGCCACGACTTATTAGCCAACACGATATATGTATAGTTTTTGAGGAAAACAAGTTTGTCAGGTTTCGAATTAGGAAAGTTGTTCAAATATATTTGATATTTTTGAAAAAAAATATATTGTTCAAATATATCGAAAAATATGTTCAAATACGTGCGAGGTCATTTCCCAAAAAACCTCAAATTTTTAAAAAGTTACTTTAAAAATCTAAATAGGAATTTTAAGTTGGAGTTGTTGTTTATTTATTTTTTCAAATATGTTTGCTTTTTCAATCCTTTTCAAATACGTTGGATATAATCATACAAAAGGCGCAAATGTAATCAAATTTGTAAAGACAATAAATTTCAAATTGCAATTCCCGTTTAAAAATTATTACCATTGTGCAGTTTGCAAGATTAAAAAATTAAAAACTTTAAAAACCTAAATATTAATCGGTTATGATTAGTTTTATGAAAAAGCAAAAATCATTTTTTTCTAAAATTTGTTAAATTTTTCACTTTTTTTGGGTTGTTTTCTTTAAATGGCCATAAAATCGTCAATTCTTCACCAAATTTCGGTTTTGCTCGGTTTGCGTGCGCATTCCGAATTTTGCATGAGGAATCCAAAAAATAAAAATAAAATATCGATCCCGAAAAGCATGTGCCGCGCGTTGGTACATTTTTACAGAATATGCCTTTTAAAACGTCTATAAATTAAAACAACAGTATATGAATGGTCAAATAAAAAAAATTATCGTTATGGAACGATGGATATATTGTCTTTATTAAGTTATGGTAATGCCGATAATCGTTCAACTTTAGAATTGTTTATTTGTTGTAAGTTTTACACACATTATGTACACATATTTATTATATGTATTTTTATTTTGCTGCTAAAAACAAGGATTGAAAAAGCAAACATATTTGAAAAAATAAATAAACAACTCCAACTTAAAATTCATATTTAGAATTTTAAAGTAACTTTTTAAAAATTTGAGGTTTTTTAGGAAATGACGCACAGAGGTTTTTTAGGAATCGCCCCATTTGGTGTTTTTTAGGAAATGACATAGCACCGTTCAAATATAAATACGAATTTTTTCGAATTGGCTTCAGTGGCTGCAGTTCACTTCAGTGGCTGCAGTTCGGAATTCTTGCACAAACAACAAACACCACATATGTACAGCGTGCGCGAAAAGTTCCAGGACTTTTAAGATTTAACAGTAAATTTTATATAATAACATTTGAAAAGCATAAAATTTAAGCTACTTAATGTTGTTTTCGAAAATTCCTCCATTTGTGCTCAAAGGCTTTGAGACGTATTAGAAACTGGTCTACCGCACCACATTTTGGTCGATTTCCTCCCACGCTTTCACCAAATCGCGCTTCAATGGCTCCACCAAAGGGCGTGGAATGTGAGGCGTGGAATATATCTTTGCCTCCAAGATCTCCTATACCGTAGTCCAACCGGTTCTCGTCGGACAAGTACGGTGGCCATTCGTGGGCGGTGATGAAGACGGGAAAATGATCATGATCATTGCAGAAGGCTTGCACCGCTTTCGGTGTATGGACCGGTGCTGAATCCTGCTTGTTCCATTGTTTGTCCGAAGATCCATTGTTTGTCGTTCGGCTCACGAAATCACTTTGACCTCCAAAATGTTGCTGATGTTGGCGTATATTTTGATATTCATTTTCGACAAAAATTTTTGATATCCATTTCGGTTTTTTATTTTGCTGACACCCCAAAATATCACTCCACCCGGCTTCTGGGTGCGCAAAACGATTCTTCTTTTTCTGATGGTTTCCGAAGATCCTGGAGAAAGTACTCTATCGTTCTGGATGTTGTGGGCTTGTTCAATGGTGAAGAATTTCTCATCAGAGAAAAGCATCTTTTCATGGAGTTGAGCACCGTGTCTGCGCAGCAATCGCCGGCAACATTTCTTCTGTAATCCGTAACTTTTTTTTAGGTGTTGGTCTTTCTGGAGCTTCAATGACTTTTTTAAGCTCCTTTTTGACAATGGTGCGGACGCTGCCTTCGGCGGATGGCAGGTGTGTTCCTGCGGTACGCGGCCTTCCACTCCGCGCGACCTTCCATACGGTTCTGGCTGCCACCTAACTTCTCGAAACGTTTGATTGTATCGGACACGATTAAATTAAATTAAGAAAAAAATCGATTTTAATTAAAGCCACATATGACCTGTGGCCTTGATGATGGGAAAACGTAGTAAAATTTAGTGGTTGATAATTAGATATTTATTTTAATTTTAGTGATTCATCGTTTTGTTGTTGCTGGTAAAGTTCGTTGAAAAATAGACAAAATTTGGCGAATAACCTTATAATCAACTTAAAATTTACAGATTTCAGGCTGTGCGATAAAGCATACTTCTCTTGAGTTGTGTGGACCAATTTATGTACATTTTTGATCCTTAAAAATTTTAGTCTTAAAGATTTTTTAGTTTTGAGAAGTCGAAATTTTGATTAAAATTTTAAAATAAAACCAATGATGGGGTAATAATATTTGTATGGATCAATTAAAAAATGTGATCAATTGTAATCGATCGACCTGATAAAAACATTAAAAAATTATAGCGTTTTCTTAACGATATAAAAAAATTTCAGTTTTTTAATTTTTTAATTCAATATACATATTATTATTGAAGTCTGTACATTTGCGGCTAATGTGGGGAATCTATTATATTCGTGTATAGAAAAGTTACTGCTAGTGACACCCTCTCTCCAAACAATGTACCAATGTCTTTCAAAGTCATTAAAAAGATGATTTAACGATATATATTTTTGGTGGAGTATGTAATGGAGCCTGAAAATAGACATCCCAACGAGTGTACAATAACTATATCTGCAAAGTTGTAATACCGTGTTGATGATATTTTCTGAATCAATAAATGCATATTTACATATGTCCGCTTCTCTGTAACATTCATTATTTTCAAAAAAATCCGGCAAACTTTTGACGAACATCAAAAACCGAATTGCTAATATTTATGGAGTCAAAAATGTTTGTATTTTTTGAATCCGGATTCACATTCGCATTTGTAGCCTCAAAAAACGAAGAACTTGCATACAAGGTTAATAACTAATTCGAATTCAAAAATTATTCTCTATTTTTCTTTGCACCTTTCAATTTTTATCGCCGTTAATCGAAATGTATATATTTTCAATATTTTCAAGTGTTTTTCATTTTCAAACAATGAAAATGAATTAACAAATGAACTTTTTAAACTAATGATTTTAACTTGAACTTTCTCAAATTTATTCAAAATGATGACTTCAATTTGAAAATTTTTAATCGAACTTTATCGAATTCCATTCAAACACTGTTTAGAATACATAAAATGTATTTTCAATGACTTTACTGAATTCTGCATGTTGATTTATGTCTAACTCTAAATTTTCATGTCCTATTTTAAGTTAAAACAAAAAGTATTGGTAACAATGTCAGCTTAAAAGAATTTGTAACAATGTCAGCTTAAGTTTTTTCCTAAAAATTACTAATCACTGATCATTTTGAAAGAGTAAAAGAATTGTATTTGCCAACTATTAGGTATTAGATTGCAAATATTAGGTTGTTCCAAAAGTATTGAGACTTGTTTTGAGCTTAAACTGTAGGTCCAGAACTTTACCGTCGCCGGCCTTGAACAAATTCAGATTACGATTTTTGAACCCCCACAGTTAAACGTTGGCGCAATTTTACTGAGGAGCTGGCCCGCAGTGAAGCTTCATACGCGGCTTAAGTTTTTTTTTCTGAAAATTACTAATCCTTTGGAATAATCTATATATTGGGTTGTCCCATAATTATCCGCGGTTTTTTAAATGATTACTTTGATCAAATTTTTTTTTGCTTTGATTGAAATCATTTATGTTATAACAGGCGGCATGGGGGGCAACTCTTGGCATGTATCCGCGCCTTTTTGCTTTTGGACGTCGGTGAGATCATGAATCGGGTACGGAAATCGGGTGCGGACTTATTTAAGCGTAGAATACACAAGCTACCGAAGATATGTATGTGGTTAAACGGTGGCGATTGTTTGATTTCACTACGTTGTTCTGTTATTGTTTTAATTGATTGAAGTTTTAAAAAAAGTGCGGATAGTTAGGGGACAACCCAATAACAAAAGTTCTAAAACAGTAATAATTGCGCATTACGAATGTAATTGTATTTTTATGAATCATCCACGTTTTGCTAGAAAAACAAAACGCGAAAATTCATTTTATTTAAGAATAACAAAGCGAAAATTCGCTGAAAGGATAAAACCGTAACCTTTCAAAAATCCTGCCAACGCATGCATTTTTGATTCTGGCGAAAATAAATAAATTTTTTCTTGGATTTCTCTTTGCATCACTTTTTTGCAAAACGCAAAAATGTTAATGATTCACCTTTACATACGTATTTGATAATTCGGCGATTGATAATGATTTTTGGAAATGATAAAAATTCATCTTTTTATATTAATTTTTTAATTTTTTAAGAATTTTTAAAAAAGTCAACAATTATTTTTATGATTCCACAAATTTTGAGAAAATAGCAAAATATTTTCTAAAATATTTGAAAATAGTCTCAATCAATTTTGTAATATTCAAGAAACGCAGATTTTTGTAAAAATTTTATTCAAAAACTCACAACTTATTCACGTGAAGCTCAGGAATTGTTCAAGAATTTTTTTTGTTCACAAGTACAATATATGGTATGTATGTGTGAAATTGCAAAAATAAATTTTTGCCCAAATTTTTTATCGTTTATTCTACATTTCTTTTTCGTTTTGTCAATTTCAATTATTAATAATAAATTTACAATTGTTGTTGTTGTTGAAAACTTAAAATTTGTTAACTATTTTAATATGCAATTTTTTATATTTTTGTGTGATATTTACACGTTTTTAAATTATTCGTTATTTTCTCATAATTTTGATTAGCGAAAATTTTCAAAGTGTGTCATACAGAAATAGTAAAAAAATTTAACACAAAAATATTTTGTAAAAAAATTTAACACGTCAAATAAAATAGCTACAAAAAACTCACTAAAATTTCAATTTTTATTTCAGTTAATTTTTGAATTAAACTCACGAACCACAAAACATTCGTTTTTTAATTTATAACTACATAGGTAAAATAAAATAAAATAAAATCTCTTCACGTGCTCCCCATCTCACCACACCCAATTTTCGAGTTTCGTTCTTTTTTACCGAATTCACACAAAAATATTTTTTCCGAAAGTAAATTTTCTTCAAAAGCGCGGAAAATTGCGGCAATTTTTCGTAGGGGAAAATTTGTGGAAATTTTTTTTGACCAAATATTGCAATACATGTATGTATGTATGTATGTATGTATGTATGTATGTATGTATGTATGTGTATCGTATCATCTATTTTAATTGAATGATTTGATTGGAGATAAAAACATAAAAAATGGCCAAAATGTTTGAAAATTGATTTTTTTTCAATTTTTGTTACTTGCATTTTGTGATTTTAAATGAACAAAAATTTTAAATGCATAAGTTTAGTGAAAATTAATATTTCACATTGTTGAAATTGGGTGATTATACATAGAAAAAATAGAAGAACAGGGTGGTCTAACCTGGCTGAACTTTTAAATTTGTCGTAATATTTTTATTCGTAAATGAATTATAAAAATTCTCCAATTCCCAGACATTTCGCATTAGAGGGCGACGCCCATTGACCGTCGGCCGAGATGATTTCTTGCTTCGTCAACTTTTTGCTTCGTCAACTTTTTGCGGCTGTAGTTCGTCTGGTTGCTGAAGTTCGTCTGACAAATTTGGCTTTTGATCCATCTCCACAAAAAAGTCGCGCGGCGTTAAATTTTCGATCCACTTACAAAAGTTAAATTAAAATTTTAATTTTTCTTTTTATCTTGATTTCGTTTGTTTGTTTTCGTTGAATTGCTGCTATAATTATGTGAAAATTATTGAATTATTGTGGCTTTTGGAAGCATTAGATTTTTGGGTGTACAATACAGGGTGACCAGAAAGTTCGGGCATAAACTATTTAAAATTTAATTTTCGCGGTGTTATTCGAATTTTTTGTTATTAAAGTTAAGCTTATCTTGTAGCCCGTGAAATTCTGTACAAATGTTGTTACTACAGTAGATTTTTTGAAATTCTCTCTCCACAAGACGTGGAACGAGATTTCGGGAAAAAACGCTCGCGGCAATTCGAATGGATATAAACAATGTTTAATTTCTTTGATGAATAAATTAATTATTATTGAAAAAGGGTGTGCCCGAACTTTCTGGTCACCCAAAAGCAGCACTGCTTGGAGAGTCGGCGTATTCCTTATTTATTTGTATTTTCGTCGCTAATTTGTTTGTTTATTCATTTTATATGCATACTACTATAAAAAACAATAACAATAACATAAAATGGTAATAAACAATGTGGTAACCAAAATAAATATATACCAAAAATAACCGTGCTAAAAATACAATGGGATAACATTTCTGATTTTTTTATATTTATTTTCTGAAATGTCTTTTTCTTGGAAATGGTTATGGCAATTATTAGGAAGTTTATAAAAATTTCTATTACTTCGAAAATGCTGAAAATAGATCATTCATTTTGTTTTTCTTACAGCATAAAGTTTGTAAGCAGTGACGCATGTGTGTATACATATGTGTGTATATTATCAGTTTAAATTAAAATCGTCAAAAATGATTTAATTACGTCGTATTGTGTTCAAAATCTCGTCAAAGTAATTATCTTTAAAAATAACTCTTTAGGTTTATTTTAAGAAAAATGACAGGATTTTTCCGCAATATCGAGCAGCAAAAGCAGCACAGCACAAAAATAAGTGCAAACTTTTGTTTTCAAACTAAACCAAAGAGTTGAGTGCAGAGTCGGTGAGAATTTTTGCTGTTTGTTCACGTGTTTTTCCTCTCGGCAACATTCCATTTTCTCGCAATTTCCGGGGAAAAGTGGCTAATAAGCGACGCACAACGTAATTATATGTAATAGGCTATGTATCACCACCGACCGACCGGCATGAGGATGCTTTAAAATGTGGCAACTTACCCCAAAACCAATCGAAAAGAATTTTTGGAATAATTTTTTGGTGACTTATACATAAACAACAATCTATTTTTTGTAATTTTTCACAGAACTCTACAAACAGCTAACGAGTTCTTGTGAAATTTACATTTTTGGAAAGTTACCCCCACGCTCCAAGTTATAAGTAACCTCCAAGTTGTTTTTCGAGGCTAGACAAGCTTAAAATAATCATTGGCAGCTAGCAGTGAACAAAATTTGTGCAGGTTTCGTTTTGTGCTGTTTTTTAATTGTCCCAAAAATGAGAACTTCATTCATCAGCTATTTTTTCAGCCAGAACAAAACTATAGAAAATCATTTTTAAATTGTCAACAAAATTTTAAATTCTCATGTGCTCCTCGTGAGATGAAATTTCTTTTATTTGTCATTGTTGAATTAGTTTAATTTGTGAACTTTTTAAAATTTTTAAATATAAAAATCGTCCTTGAGATCGAGCGCTAAGGATCACGTTTGAGACAAAACATAAATCACAAGTAAAATATTTCCAATCCAATCCATTAGAAGAAACGAATTAAACCGATATCAATAAAATAAACAAACTCTCGGCTGATTCAATTAATGATTAAAATCACAAATTCTCGATCGAATTTTTATTTTTAATTAAATAAAACGGAACATTTATTAATAGAAAAATGTTCACAACCCCTCGAAGAAGGCTCACAAGACACCAAAACAATACAAAAAAATCTCGCCGATAGATGAAAATAACGAACATTGTGGCGACTTTTTCGGCGATCTGTTCAGTTCACAGAACAAGAAGAGGAGCGAGAGATAGAGAGAGAGAGAATGTTATTTTGCGGATTAACCCGAGGCTCGAGTTAATTGGTGCAAGAGTAAATTTAGGCGTGGTCGGTTTTTTATTTATTTTTTTAGTTTGAATTTTTTTTGGTGTGGCATATTGTGCGTTTTGCGCAGTGAAGCACACAAATTGACGAAATATGTATTTTCTACCCACCTTAACGGCCTTTAAATCCCACAAAAAATTCGGAACTTTCTGCTCAAAAATTTGCGTTTCGCTTGCTCAATTACGCGCCAAATGCCAAGCTAAACAGAAATGTTAAACAAACAATGTTTCCAAATACAAATAAAGTTTTCGAAAACAATTTAAAATTTTTAATTTTTTTAGTAAAAATATGCATTTCAGTTGCCGGCAAAAGAAAAAATAATAATAATTTTTAAATTTTTATAATATTTCCAAAAAATAAAGAAAAAAATTAAAGTACATTACCTCGTAATTTTCGCTCAATCGTTCGTGTTGAGTCAACACAAATACAAATTTTTAAATATTTCGGGAATTCTATTTATAACAATTTTCTTTCAAATTCGTCTTTTAAACTGAAAATTTGGAATTTTAATTTAATCTGAGATCTTTGTATTTATTTTTGCAATTATCAAATTGTAATTTGAAAAAATTTTTCAAGGTATTTATTTCGCGATTATTCTGCAGACGCGCATTGTGACCGTTTCGGGCGATGTTGTCATTTGAGGAATTTACATTTGAATTCAGAAAAACGTGATAGGAAAGATAAAAAAATTTATTACCGGACTTGTTTTATTTGTAATTCAAGCGAGCGAAAGAAGACAAAAAACAAACATAATGCCAATTTTTTTGCAAAATTACGCCATGAAAAATTCACAAATCAAATTAAAAATTCAACTAACCTTTCCTTTCTTGACATTTTGCTAGTGTCTTTTTGTTGTTGTTGTTGTTGCAGTTTTGCTGATATCACTACGCATGCATATCAATTCTCCGTTTATTTGTCTAGCATTTGATTATATTAAAAATTTCTGAAAAAGTAAAATGAACGTCATGAAAAAAATTTTTTTTTCTCCTTTGATAAATTAATTTAATTTTTGAGAATTTTTTAAATGTTTTGTAAAATATTTTTGATTAAAATGCGAGGGTTGAATAAAGTCAAAGAATTTAATTTACCACAATTTTGTTCGTAAGATGAGAATTATTTTCGAGTTTTTTTTGCAGTTTTCACAGAATTCCTTATTTAAAGTTTTTTTATTAAATTTTTTTTCAAAAAAATATTTGATAAAATTAAACTCGAAAAAATTATCTTCCAAATCGACAAAACAACGAAATATTTTGATGAAGAAAATATGTGCTGAGGTTGCACTGCGTGCTCCTTTTTTTGTAATGGTTTAATTTTTTAACAGAAAAGCGCTCCTCTCTCCACACTACATAACATCACAACACATATGTACAGAAAATTTTTGTGCTTTAAACGATTTAAACCCCTTCTCTTTGTCTTCAATTAGCGCACAGCCAACCTAAACCACACCAAAACAGCAACAACCGCCGCCGCCGCCGCCAACAACAACAAAAATAAACAACAAACAAAACAACAACAATAACAACAAACAACGAGGAGGAAAGTTTCACGCGTAGAATTTTTTCCTGTTTTGAGTGATAAGGCGTAAAGAAGAAAAAATAAATGAAATACGACAATTTAATGATGGAAAAAATGAAATGTGTATCATCTTCAACAACATCGTAATAAAATATCAGGCAGGCATATGACGAAAAATGATCGGAATTTGAAAAATGTTTTGTGGTTAATATTCTGGAGCTGAAACAATGGGGTGAAACAACTAGAAGTTTCCCGTTGTTGATTGATCTTGTTGTTTCGGTCTGTGCCTTTTCGGCTGGCTGGCTGAGATTATTACATTTTTGAAATTTAAAATATAAAAACATTTTAATTAAGCATTTTTCACGACTTGATTTTTAATGCATTTCAATGAAATTATGTACAGACAAAAAATTATGGTAAACCACTAACTAAACAGACTTCTTGCAATGAATGGTACGAGTAAAAGTTCAACAACTCGGCCTATATGTGCTCCACAATTGTGACCGATTATATTGATTGGGGGAATTGAATGTGAAGAAAAGAATGCAATCATTTAAAATTTATTTCCTATACGCATTATTGCAAAATTCATCAACAAATCTTATGTAATTTAAAACTAAGACAAACCCAAAATACTTTTATTTTTAATTGGGTACGTCGCCAGAAATCGATACAACTTTGTAAGATATTTGTTTCTGCGTGAAAATATACTCACGAGGACTAGAATACGCTTGTGTATTCGAATGCTCGAGATGTTCCGATCTTTATCGAAGTGAGCGCCTCGGGATATTGATATTATATCACAATTCGTACTCCAGAATAATGTAAATGATTGTACTTTTTATAAGGATCAAAAATGAGTGACGAGAAAAATTTATAAAAGTGAAGAATCCTTGCTTTTTTACTGCCTTAATGGTATTTGCTTGCCTTAGGAATGGTTTGCTGGAATATACAGATCTTGAAGTAGAGGAAAACTTGAAAAATGTCAATTTTATATCAGGTTTGGACCTGATATTTATGCGAAATTAAGATCATTCAGTAAAATATAATTAATAGAATTTCTAATTATTCTTCAAATATGTATCTCGCCATTTCAGGACAATTGTAATGTCTTTGTTGTGTTTGTTTTGAAGTTTTTATACGTTGTGTTAAACATTTCGGTCAAAATGTAGTCAAGTTTCCAAAATTTCGTAAAAGTTATTCCTAAATTTCGCTCAAAATGTAGCCAAGTTTCCAAAATTAGGGTTCAAAATTGGGTCCAAAAACCAAAAAAAAGTAAAAATATTAAATGGAGAAAAAAGTGAAAAAATCGTGACACGAAATCACGGTCGGAAAAGTGAAGAAATATGCACATGTGGCCGGCAGAAGCATGTGTGCCACTTCCAAGCGCTACAACGATTATCGATTACTATTCAATTTGTATGTTACATTTCCACACAAACACGTGAACAAGTCCACAATAAACACACACAGCACAAATCATTGAGTTAATTGAGCTGGTTAAATCAACGCGAAAACAGCGGTTATAATTAATCTTTTATCTATCTCAAATTTTGACGTTTTGGGTGCGTAGATATAATTTCGTTAATTTCCGCAAATTTGTATTTATTATCAAAGAATTTTTTGCGCAAAACTGAAGTACTGCAAAATGAAAACAAAACAAAGTGGAATTTTAATTCCGAAGAATGTTAAACAATTTTGGAACATTTTGTTTAATTGAAAAAAAAGGAGTAATAAATTTAAGAATATAATTTATTGCTTTAAAAAAGCTGTCAATAATAAATTTTAAAAAAAACTAAAAAACTAAATTCAGGAAACTTTAGCTCGACTTTTGATTTATTTTGTTTTCGATATTGCCTGCCATTGATTGATTTATTTCTTATTCGCTAATTTATGGAATTCAAATCACAAAAAATATGATTCAATTTCTTTCTTTTTTCTTTGCGTCAAAACCCAGAAAAAAAGCGATGTACGTCAAACCGAACAAAAAAAACCATCTGCGCAACATCCTCGTTATCTGCTGCTGTGAAGTGTCTGCGCGCGCCCACATCAACACACACACATCAAACCACCAAACACCCACTCAACCCATCATCCTAGCAAAAAAAATAATAATAAAATTTACTGCTAATTTGTTCTTTATTATATCAGATTCGCCAAATATCAGTTACCCATCGATTTTACATACTAATTGATTTTCATCATTCTTCAATCTAATTGACGACATGAAATAAACAAACATCTAAGAATACAACTTTTCTGATGATTTTTTGTGAAACTAAAAACTTCTTGTAATAAACTACAACCAAAAAACATCCTTGACGAGATTAGCCGAATTGTCTCAATTTCGCAATATAAGTCTCTTAAAATAGAATTTATTTCTTAAAATAAATGGATCTCAAATTTTTTAAATATTTTTAGAAATATTTCTCTCGCATTACAATCGACAATTTTCCCCGCGTTAATTTCATAATTTCGTTTTAAAATCATTTAAAAGACTAGTGGAATTGAAAAATCAATGTGTATACATATGTATGTACATATGCACATGTATATGTAGATATATGCATGCACATATATGTACATGTATGCACAACATATGTATATGTATGTACACGCACGCTCAAATTGATTATTTTCAAGCTGATTGTTAATCCACTCTTTATGATCTATGAAAAATAATTAGCTTTTGAAGTAAACTGTTGACGCATAACTCATCAGTTATAACAAGGTTATGTTATTTTTGTGCCCACATCTATTGCGATAGATGTGGGAGAACTCAACAAAATTGCGATATTTCAATTCAAACAAGACGAAATTTTTTCATTCAAAGTTCAAAACCTCATTCAAAGTTCGGAATTTCATTATTAAAACAAAAAAAAGTTTAATTTGTAATTTTTGAGAAAAATTTATAAAAAAATTAACTTTTAATTATAAATTCATTTTTTAACAAATTGGATTTTATGCAAATTTAACATTTAAATTTTTTGTTGTGCCGTTAACAAGAAAATAATTGTATAAAGATTTATTTTAATAATTTAAATAAATTAATAAACACAAAACGTCTATTTACAATAAAAATGTGAAAAGCGAAATGAGATCATCTTCAAACAGTAATAAATTATTATTCTAAATTAAAGTGTTTTCTAACAATTTCATATATTTTAGAGAGGAAAAACAAAATATTACATTACCAACTAGATTCTTGCTCTGAAATGTTTCCAAAAAACCATTTGTTAGCAATTGTAAAATTTTAATATTTTTTAACTTTTTTTCTACCAAACTGATCCAGGAGCTAAATGATGAGTTTACTTTCATTTATTAACAATGAATTAAAGCTTATGATTTAAAGCGAATTATTATCGAAAAAATCATTCATAATTTGGCAAATTGCGCTAAATGCTTGTCAAATTGGAACAAAGAATGGGAATTATTAATCCGCAAAAGAAGTGCCTTTTTAACGTTATAAAGCTCTGTATAATCAAAAGACAACAACATTAAGCCGTGTAAGTTGTCCTGGCTAAAGCCTAATCCCTGGCATCGTAAATGATTCAGTTAATTTTCGATCTCGAGTCATCGTTCAGGAGTGACGGTGTGTAACGCCCTTTAACGGTGTGTAACGACAATTATGGTGGTGCAAATCGACTCGGCAGCCAGAAATACATAAATCGATGATGACTAGCAGTGGGGCCTGAGTTGTTGTTTCCACAGACAAAATACGAACGATGTTCGATGAGGCCTTAGCACTGTAGCTGTTGTTGTAGATGTTGTTGTTGTTCTTGTTGTCGTCGTTGTCCTTGACGTTGTTGGTGATGTTGTTGTTCTTGTTGTTGTTGTTGTGAAATTTAGGGACTTGGAGAGACGAGGTTTTCGACTTCGTAGTTGTTGTTTTCTCATTATACGTAATACCGTGAACCTCAGCTCATTCCGTCGATAGTTGTTTATCCAAGAGCTGGCAATTCTTTGCCTAATTTTCGAGTATTGATGTATTTTGGGAAGAGTTGAATTCATTAATTGCACGGTAGAAGACGTCGTCTCTCTTGCAGTCATGAATGATGTGTGATAATCTGATATTGTGGTATCAAAATCCCGAAAGTTGTCGTATTCAAATTGAATTTAATACAAATCCGCGCAATCGTCAACGCCATAACGCCACGGTGGAAGACACGATGCCATTTGTAAATTATTGAATTTAGTGAAGTACTTTAATGAAAGCGCAAAATAAATCACTAAAAAATAAAAATAAATTAATAATGCATATTATTTAAAAGCAAAATAAATTATTCTGAGAAAACAAACTACAAAAAATAAATAAATAAACAACCTAAAGCAATCATAACTCTTCACACATATATCAAGAAGAAACTTTCTCTCTCGGGAATTCACTAGATTCAGAAAAATTTAGCTTTTGGTTCAAAATCGGGATGAAACTGAAAAAGTGTAATGGTTGCTAGTATTTATACCAACCCGTGAATGAACTATTTTTATCACAAACCATTCACAACGACTCGATAGGAATGCAAACAATGCAAAGAAGCGAAGGAACGCGAGAACTTAGCGCTAGAAAAGCGGCGACGAGAGAAAGAGAGGAATTTGGGAGGACCGTTGCACTTTCTTCATCCTTCGCTGGAAAAAACACACGCATGGGTGTGGTTTTCTTCGTCTTTTGTTGGTTGGTTTTGTTGTTTGTGCGTCAAAAAGAAAACTCCCAAAAAATTATTTTCTTTTCTGTGAAAAAAAGAGAGAATCTCTCGAGTAAAAGTGAGCGAAACACGCACGTTCAGTTCATATTCCACAAGTTCACCACAACGAAAAAACAGCACAGCGAGAGCGATTCGACGAGAAAGAGAGGAAAACGCGTGCGGCGACCAATTGACTGCCGCCTTTTCTTTCTCCTCTGACGTTTGTTTTCATTTTTTCACTTTCAAAAATGTCCCGCCTCATTATGAAAACAACAACAACATCAACAATAACAACAAACTACAACAAACTCCCACACTCAAACCTTTTTTGCGTTATTCTTTGTGCTTTCTGGACATTCCAAAGATTTTTCTGACGTAAATTTCCAAAAATGTAAATCTTAAGTATTTCAAATGTTTCAAATGATGTGCTGAAGGTGTTTGAACTGAACAATTTGCGTCGAGGAAAAGCAATTTCAATTTTCCTTAACGAATTTGCACTTTTTCATAACCTTTTCACAACTTTTAAATCTAATTTCTGTCATTTTGAAATGTCATAGAAAGAGCCATTTTGAAATTTACACATATTTAACAAAATTATACAAAACAAAATTTTCTTTATTTTTTGCTTACATAACCATTACACAGATTTCTTGGCATTTATAAATTTAAATTTAAAAAACTTTGCAATTAAAAAATATTTCAATGTAAAAAACATAAAATAAACGCCACATTCTCTCACTACTTTTTTTGTTTTTTTAATTTTTAAACAAAAACAAATTTTTGTTTCCACATTAAATAATGAAACTCTGTTTGACTCATTTTATTATAAAAAAATTTCCGATTTTTGTTTTTTGATTAATTTATTGCTTTAACATACACCCACAATTGAATTATTTTAATTATTTTAACATTTATCACATTTTTCTTATGCTTTTTCGTTCCTCAAATAAGTACAAATTGAGTACTGCTTCATCCATCATCATTTAGCCAACAATTTCTCTCACAATTAATGGCGAATTATTCGGCTTTATCTCCAAAACTAGATAATACATATGTACATAATCGAGAATTTATATTTTAATATTAAAAAAATATTTTTTGAACTTTTTTTATTTTCAATCAGACGTATACTATACATATGAACAACAATAAAGGATACAATATATAATACATATAAAAATATTAAAAAAACATTTAATTTTTAGCCATGTGCAATAAATTGTTTTGAGCTTTATCGGAATTACTGTATACAGGACATATGTATGTATGCCAATCAATAAAATACATGGGCGGAAGCTCGAGAATGTGATTCAACGAAATCCTCAAAAACGAAAAACAATTTGCCCTATTGTTCAAAGAATACATCTCACAAACGCCACAAACAACAAACGATTGCGTAAATGCAGGACATAGTTTCCAAAATTATTAATTTTTTGCAATCCTCGGGCGTCATCAAAGCTGATTTGCTTGAAGATTTACGTTCATAAACAACCGAAGAAGTTAAAAATTTGTCTGATAAGAAGCAATTTTTGATATTCGATATGCTTTTCATAACTTGCTGTCGTAATATGTTCTATTTTTGCCATTCTCATTGACGACGACGTGCCTTGTTCGATCGCGATTTTTTATTTTTTCGATGTTTCAAATCTTTTTTTTTCAAATTTCAAATCTAGATTAATCGTTTTCTTGGAAAAGCAAAAAATAAGTATTTCAGTAAGTTTCAAAATAGCTCAAACAAAAAATCAACGAAATACTGATAAATTTATGATATTTTCTTAAATTATACAAAATTATAAATTTAACGCGACGTATGTAAATCCCCCCACTATCTGGCTATTATGCCTTTCCGTGAATATTTATTTCAATACCCATTTTCAATTAAAGCATCAACTATAATCAATAACATATTTTCGAAATTTTTTTGGTTCATTTTATACGTAAAATATGATTTATATTTAATATTGATGTGACTTAATTCCATCAATCCGGTGTCTGACTTTGTTTTTGACTTATTTTGACAGATATTTTCAAACGAGTGAGGGTGGCAAATATAAGTTACGCTTCAAAATCGATAACATTCATTTTTAATCGAGCAAAGATGAATATGATTTTCCTTATTCTGTGGATTCTTTTTTTATTAATTTTTTCTATTAAACTTTTAAGAGTGAGTCGCTCTTATAATAAAAAAGATTATTCACAAAAATAACGTTTTCTACCGTACCTGTCTTAAGTTTTAAAATTGTTTCTTCGTTGTGCTGTCAAAATGATGTTTGAAAAATTTACGATACATATTTACAATACATACAGTAGTCTTTTTTATCATTTTTATTATTTGTACTCTAAAAATAATTGGTCTAAAAATAATTGACAATTTTATTTCCTGCGTTGTTTATTTCTTAAAGTGATCCACAACATTTTTGAAACAAATTAAAATTTTAATTTAGAATGCGCGTCATTTATTTTCAGCTATTCCAAGAATTTTTGACCTTCTGCAAATTAATTTTAGCAAATAAATAACATTATTTTTGGCACAGTTCAAGCTTTATTTTCGGAATGCTGCCTTTTTCCTCCTCTTCCTTGCTTGTTGACGAAATTGCAAAAAAATGCATACGTAAATTCAAAAAAAACACAGGACATTTTTGAGATGCTACATTTTCTCGTTTGTTTGTTTTATGTTTGTTTACAATACCACATACCACAAAATTTTGCAAATTAGCAAAATTTATGTCTAAAAATTTTAAAAATAAAATTTTTGCAAATATTGAAAAGCAAATAATGATTGTTGAGGTTTAACGTGAAAAACCAATTAAGCCAACGTAACCGAAATTTGATCAACAAAATTTTTTAACCTCGTTTAAAATTTGACTCTTTAAAACAAAGCAAACATTTTGAAATTTGCAATTACGCCAAGTACTGTATTTGTTCGACAAATTCAAATTATAATATTTGCTTTATTTTAAAGATTAAAAATTATTTTATGACGGACACATTTGCATTTTTTGAACCACCTCATACATACATATATTAGACCTCCCAGACGAAACCACCCCCTTCAAAAATACATAATATTTGAAATATTCAGGTCTGCGTGCATTTGCGTCATAATTCGAGTTAACTTTAATTCGATATTAAAATTGGGTGTGTTTGGTGACATTTGAAGTACACAATTAATTCGAAAATTTGATCAAAACAATATGGAATAATTCAATGTACCGGTGATGCGAACACCAAACAATGTTAATTTTTTTGTAAGAATACACCCACCTAAGAATACGCCCACCAATAAGTACTGTATATTTTTCTCAAAAAAATGAATTTGAATTGATAAAATAATCTAAAAAATGGAACTTTTATATATTTGAATCAAAAATATGCCCACTTTTAATTTTTTTTATTTCATCAAAAATTAAAGCTTCTAGTTCAAATAAATTTTTAAAAGTTCAAGTTGAAAAAATTCAATTGTTAGTACATATGTACATGTTCGGACTACATTGTTCATTTTACAATTTTTTGAAGGAAAACAATGTGAAATACTGCTTTCATTACACTGAAAGTTTCAAGAAGGAACTAATGCAGTTTTTACACTAATTCAGAAACAATCTTCCACATTTTTTGCTCCAATTCTTCAGTATATCATCGTCAATTTTTTAATTTAATTAAAATTGAACCATCAACAATATGTCTTCAACATTAAAGAGGTATTTTGGAATAAGTTATTGTAATGCTTTAGGAACGTAAACATTTAGACATTTAAAACTAATAAACTCAGTACAATGTTAAGAAATTTAGTGATATCATTCGACATTTGACAAAAGTTAATTTTTTTAAAGCCGAAAAAGAATTTATTTTTCCCTGAAAATTAGTTAAAACAAAAATTTAGGTGGGGTTTTTGATAAAATTAGAATTACGAGATAATTTGCAGCATTTTTAGTAATGAATCAATTATACATCACACATCAATCGCAATTTCAAGGAAAATTTGAAAATCTGCAAGAAACTTTGAACGCTGAATCAGCGATAAAAAACTGATATTAAGTTTTGTAAAAAAATGGAAGGGGAAATTGAGATTCAAGTTATCAAAGTCCAAAATTAAATTCGAACCAAATTAACTTTTATATAAAAAATAAAATTAAGCGCACAACAAAAAGAAAGGTCAGCTTGGTGATCGTTTCCGATTGCCTATGAAAATGGCGCTTGATTCATTAGTCGGAGATGGCAAGAAGATTTTTGTTTTATATGTTCCCAAATGATCACAATCGTGCTGCGATTGTTCCAATGCGCCTGTATCGTTTTGCTCTTTTAATTTGGGCGCCGGTGGTGGAGATCCCACAAAAATGATTGAGCGATGTATGTTCGAAGCCTTTCTGCCGTGCTCGACGTCTTTAATTCCAGCACGTGCGGAACTTATTGTGTTCGAATGACGCGTAAAATTGGCTTCACCTATGTTTTTGCCATTATATATCATATCGTTACTTCGAACTACGCGTAAATTAGGAGGGACAACTATATTCTCAGCTGACTTTTCTGATCCGACGCATTGCAATGAGCAATGTTGACTGACGTTAGCTGTAGATAGGTACTCCGATGATGTCGACAAAGTCGGTGTGGAAATCGACGACGTGTCTGTCGAGGGCGTATCGGAAGATGAGGACGCATTTTGCGAAATGTACGCAAATCGATCCGTATACGGTGCCGTATCGTTGAGTACTATGGGCAATAACACGAGCGCGTGAAATATTCCAATAACCAGAACTAGGAATATCGTTTTAAAGAAGACCAGCACCATGTACGAATTAATGAATGCGAGAACGAGAACGCCGAATATCGTAGACATTGAGCCGTGAACCACTAAAAAGTTATTAATAGAATTCCATGTTCTTCAGAAACTAGCCCTATGTATATATATATCAATATTTCGCATATTTCCGATTATATTATAGTGCCACTTTCAATACTTCCAATGGCCAATCACAAACGCTTACTTGGCCAAGCTAGTTTCTCCATCGTGTCAATGCATCTTTGCCGAGGTGAGAGATTGTTCTCATTGCTGACAAATCCGTACGTCACATGAGCACTGAATTCAATTGAAAATCCTAAAATGTACATTTTCTTAGATAAACATTCCCAAGCACACCGATGAATTTAAAAAATTCCTTCAAACAATACCAATTGAGAGAACGAGAGTGATCATAGAAATCGGATCCAATTTAACCGACCACAAAGAAAGAAATCCGATAACGCCTTAAATTTAAAGATATTTTATGTGGTGGGGAAACAAACAAAAAAAATACCAATGTCAATCGTAATCATGGTGATGGCAATCCAAAATGTACAAAGCGGATTCGGAATAAATAGCAATGAAATCAAGATCATACACAACATTGCCAAAATGTCGTTCTGCATAGTGTTAGGCAATAGCACATTTAACTAAAAATATATCCAAATATATTTGAAAAAATGGTTTACATTTTTTTTGCAGAACGAGTCCAAAAATTGCTTGCAACAAAAACAATTCAGCCCACAAAACAACGCAAAAGCAATTTGAAAATGACGAACTTGATCGGCAATCGCTCGGCTCTGCTGGTAGGTGACAATTTCGTACTCGGAGTATTTTGCCGCCACCTCGCGCAATTTTTGCGTAACGCGCACCAAATCCGAGGGCGTGCGAAATTCCGTGACGCCAATCCGAAACCGAAACGAGCTCATTTTCAAATTATTCTCGTCGCTGAATTCATTTTCCCATACAAAATCCTGAGACCTAGAAAAAACGGAGCTAATTTTATATTTACAAAATAAAAAATTCATAACATTATACCATTTTCCTAGCCAAAAAAGGGGGAAGAGTAGGGAAGCTGGATGGCATGATGCATTTTTAATCAATAAAAATTGAACAAAAAACAATTTGAGCATGATGAATTCGAAACAAAAATTTGCTATTTTGTTAAGATAGCACGTTTCCGAGTATGTAACAAATGTATTATATTATAATAATGCATTAATCTTATTAATATAATCTCATATGAAAGAAAGAAAAAAAACAAGTTAAATTCATCTATAAAATATAATAAAGTGATTAAAAACATAAAACGACTCATTTATTAAAAAAACATCCCAAAATTAAATTGCTAAAAATGAAAAAAAATTCAAACGTAGAATAATAATAAAAAATTGCAAAGAAGGTCATTTTGCAAAAAGGGGTCATCCAACCCCGCCCCATCCCACCGTGCCGCATCGGCAAAAAAGGGACCCCAACGCACTATAAAATAGATCGAAGCACAGACCACCGGAAAAATAAGAAATTTCATTGTAAAAAATAGAGAAATTTAATTTTGATCGCAGAAAAGCAAAAAGATAAAAAAATAATTTAGACAGACTCACTCACCAAAGTTTATAAAAAGCGAAGAGTTGGGACCAGTTATAGACGCCGTGAATCCACGACGAATAGTCGTCGTGTAGAAATGCGCCCGTCTGATTCGCGTACTTCTCGTACTCACGTGTCCAAATCTGTGTGCCCTTCGGCCCCATCGAATATTCAATGGCCTCAAACTCGCTAACAATTCTATCAATTCGAGCTCTATTTTCGCGTTGAATCATATCCGGTGCGTTGACAATGGCAATTTCAATCTATATCTTACTCATAAAATTGCAATTTTAATGAATATGAAATATTATACATAATTTTTAGATAGTTTTTGGAGTTTATAATAATAAAAATATATTCAAACCTGATCTCCGCCGTGGAATAGTTCAATTTCCACCGCTACCGTACGAACGAGCGGATCTGTTTTGAGCAAAAGTTTTTCGTAGTCAAGACCCTGCTCCATCGTCGCAATGCCCCAACACGAAAGAGCAATATAAACAATGAAAATCAATCCAACAAGAATCTTCACGTGCCGACTCAGAATGAAGTCAACGTAATAATATCTAAACACATTCGCATAATTCCAACAAAGCTACAAATAAAAACTAAAACATTTTTCGAGTTTAAAAATGTTTGCTGGAAAGTAAACATGCTGCCAATTTGAAGAAAAAGGTCTAACCTAAAAAATTGCCCCATAACGCTATGAGATTTTGTCGCCAAATTGTATTCGGATGACGTATTCGAGGAGGAGGGCGAATTCGAGCCATCATTCGCTAAATTCGCGCCGCCACCTTTCGAAATGGTCAAAACGTTTTCCGGCATTTTCTCCGTCGGCGAGCTTCCACCGATAGCGCCGCATAGCTGTGCATTTGAAGTTTGACGTGGAATGTTCGATGCAGATAGGCGCTTCGCACATTTGAATTCACACATTCGGCTAGCACAGGAATGCCGACGTTGGCAACGATTATCACAAGTGCCCTTCTCTTCCACCAAACTTCCAATCGTTGAGTTAATGGCGTGAGATTCTGAAATACTTGTTTTTAAAGAAATCATGGAATATTATAATTTCTAAATATTTTATGAATGATCTATCTTTGTTTTTATTTCTTTTATTTAAAAAAATATTCACATTAATTTGTTGTATTTTTAATTTGTTGTATTTGTAAAATATGTATTAATTTATTTTCTAAACTTAAAAGTAATCCAAAATATGTGCTATTAAAAATGTATCCAAATTAACGTCACTCGCCATGAATACATCCCATACAAATAAAAAAATATTTCTTCCACATACATAATCCTTTCAACCCATTGTATTCCAAGCATGGACATTAAAAACAGATGTACATATTCCGGGAAAAAGCTTTTGCGAAAACGTTTTCATTTTTGCAATTTTTTTAATTATAAAACACTTAAAAAAATTTTTTTTAATTATAAAATAAAATAAAAAATTCAGTGGCATATTTATGTGGGAAAAGCATTTAAAAAATAAATATCTTGTAAATATTTAATTTTCGAAACTTGACCTTCCCGCATTTCGAAATCCCAAAAACACCATTGAAAATGTATGTCAGAAAAAACGATTTCAATGTTTATCAATTCTGTTTTTAGTTTTGAAGCTAAAAATAAAAATTGTAGAAAGGTTAATAGGAGAGATTAACTGTCATCAAAAAAGAAATAAAAAAAAATAAACCAAGTTTTTCGATAGCACGTTGAGCAGTAAATTCGGCGACAGTAACTTCACTTTGACGCTTTTCTTTCGAAGACTGCGCGATAATCGACGCCTTGTCTTTGCGTCGCTTCAAGCATTCTTTGCTAGAAAGATTGTCGTCGTCCGCGTAGAAATCGCTTGCCGCAATACAAGGCATGCAAGCGTTTCGGCCGTCCATCTGAGTCCGTGCACTTACGACCATTAGTGCCGCGAAGAACGTTATCTACAATTATAAGCCCATCAATTTCTAAATGTTTAGTTCAAAGGCGTAGCCAGAACAAAATTTTCGGGGGGGGGGGGCAAAACCAAATGTTTTTTATTAATTAGAAAAAGTAAAAAATTGTACTTCATATTTTCATTTGAGAGGAGGGGAGACATGGCCCGACCTTCCACTCCCTAGCTATGCCCCTGGTTTAGTTTTTAAACAAGAGAAAAAATAAGCAATTTTTTCGAAGCTTTGCTCATTCATTGATCAAAAATGCTGCAAAATTAATGCCGCTATCCCCTTAAATCGAAGGGAGAATTCACCGCTTGCCGTTTGACTATTTATAGTTTTAAACGCAATTATAAAACAATATGGTATACCTGATAGAGAAAGGTGAACAACATACACGCCGAGGTCATCATACAAAATCCTTTGACAGCCAAAATATCGGTAAAACAACCGACCGCAAACGAAAAAACGTCAGTAATGCTTGTAATAAAAATAGCAACCGACGACTCCGACATCGCTTCAATCATACGACGCTTCAAACTTTCCACGTCGTTGCCTAAAAACGTTGATATACATAGGTAGCATGTGGGATTCGAAGTCACAAACAGTTTTAGCAAAATACGGTTTGCACATTTTTAATTGTATATAGTAAATAATCAAACATCAAAACTTAGCAAAACCTGGATGTTTAAGCTCAGTGTTGTGCCATGCCGCCACCGCAATAAACATGTCATCCACACCAATAGCTGAAAATACAAATATTGTACAAAATGGAATTTTAATTTCTGAATTTGACAAACTAAATTCTAATTTAGTTTGTCTAACGATACTAATATGCTAGACCAGTAGCGATCCCAGAAGGTGGGTGTGTGTACTCCCAATGAAGAAATTGTTATGGATTCCTTAGAAATTTTCGAATTTTTTAGAAGATCTTTTAGTTTGAAAAGAAAAAATTCGTCAAATCCTTCTATAAACATCGTAGACTCTAACCCTAACTCTTTATAAGCAGAAATATCATATTATATATAAAATAAAATATAGCCTTTAAAAATTTTAAATTTCTGGACTTTACCCAACCCATGGAAAATGTATGGGACCGCCATTGTTCTAGACACTTGAATAATTGCAAATTCATCTTCGTCAATAGCTGGTATACCATCCCACAAAATTATTAGTGACAAAAAAATTTTTCGCTTACATAAAACGAGAAACGGCGCAACAAGAGTTATTTCTGCGAAAAATGCGCCACACCACAACAACAGTCCAATACCGCTGAGGATAGCCATACTCGTCGACAGAACGCCACCAAGTGCCAAAATTGGCTTTGAGCGGAGCCAATCGATGCGTGCTGGAATGAATAACACATAATTTATACTAGAAAGATCGTGACGCCAAAAAACTGATAATTTTCAGTTATTCTTACCAATCTAAAACAATGTTAATAATTTTCTACAATTTCACGCACCTGAGCAAACGGTTCCGGGCTCAAAAATCCACTTCATTGCGTAGAAAGTGGTAAACACAATTAAAACAATAACGGTAACAGCAAAATATGGCTTCAGGCGATTCGCGTTGTTGGTCAGACCAGTGTCGAAAGTGCGAGAGTTTTTGACATGAACCTGAATTGAAAAATTGATTTCCACCTCTCGCGCAATAAACACCCCCCCCCCTCCGTCTAATTCCCATCATCTCGTCACAACCAAACCCACCTCAATCAACGGATTGTTAGACCAGTGACGCTGTACGTATTGAGTTGCAACATTCTCCCACTCAATGGACATTTCGTCGAGGTTTGCAGTATCCGACCTTAAGAAGTACCATAGCCTCATGCCTTTGACAACCTAGGATATTAAAATTGTAAAATTTAATTTCAATATTTTATGTAGAAACAATAAAACAAGATATTTCAAAAAGAATCTAACACAATAACACAAAAAATTCTTGCGTTCAATTATTTCAGAATAAACAATCCCTTTAAAGAAGTTAGCGGCTATTAGCC